>JAVKPL010004611.1:0-228668 GCA_032173675.1 Gastrolobium villosum
AGTAGTTTAGTAATTGCATATAAAATAATGTTAGTTTTTAATTATGTTATATTACTTTAATTAGTTTAATATTTTAATAATGACATGAAACTTGAATTTTTTAGTTTGTAGTATGTAATATTTAATTCATTAAGGATTATGGAATAATTAATTAAACTTGATAATTTAATTATTTTTTTAATAATTTTTCTATTTATTATTTGTAAATAGATTCATGGAGCAACCACAGCCGCAGCAGACGACAGCCATTCAACCTGGTCCATTGGTGCCGTCGCTGCTGACGTTACAGGAAAAACACATATCAACGCATGTATGGAACCAATCTGGTGATGAAAATGCAGATGATCGTGTCCTAAACGTTAGACACGGTGGTACGTGGGACCATTTGAATATACCTGAGGAGATTCATCCTTATCTTCAGCAAGCAGGATTTTATCAGCTTGCGCGTATGCGCAACCAGGAGGTTAGTGATACGTACAGTAGATAATAAAAATACATACATCTTGTATAGTTAATAAATTGTGATAAAATGTAATATACCTTTGTATTTTCAGCTTGATCACCCACTTATTTCGGCCCTTGTGGAGAGATGGCGTCCTGAGACGCGCACATTCCACATGAGCATGGGTGAGGTTACAATTACTTTAGAGGATGTCCACCATCTCCTTGGATTGCCAACAGATGGAGAGGTCGTCTCTGGCCGCGTCGGAGGTCATCCATATCCGCAGATGGTTACAGATTTATTGGGCGTGACGCCCCATCGTCAGCGCGACTTGTACAAGAACCAACTTTCGCTGATATTTTTGAAGGAGCAGTATTTAAACTGGCATGAGTGGTCTAACGATGAAGTTAGCCGCATGAGATACACTCGTGCATTGATATTGCGCATCATCGGTGGTTGCCTTTTCACGGAGACTGCATCTAGCTTCGTGCATGCGCGATATCTCCTATTCTTGGATGATTTTCATAGGACGGGGACGTATTCCTGGGGTTCCGCTGTCTTGGCAACTTTGTACAGGGAGCTGTGCAAGGCTACTGACCCAGGACGATCGGACATGGGGGCTGTGCCCTGTTACTACAGTTGTGGGCATGGACACGTTTCCCTACTATCTCACCCGCACTCCCTCCGATCCCTAACCTGCCTGTTATTTTCGGCGCAAGGTATTTGTCATGTCAAAATTAAAAAAATTATTAAGATTTTGTTGCCTGTTTGATTAGTAGCTAAATAATGCGTTGTTATTTTGCAGGTTTAATAGCTTTACGTCGATACGACGTCGGTTTACACATATTAGACACTATCGTCATCATATGGACGTCATGCCTATACGCAGTATACGGTGGTGTCCATACGACGGATACCCTGAACATCAGCCGTCGGAGGAGGAGTCACGCAGATGGTTAGCTGTATGCCCACTCATACATTACCAGATTGTTGTCTACCAGCAGCCAGATAGAGTGCTGAGGCAATTTCATTATCAACAGCCAATACCCAACCATCCGTTCATGAGTTCGGAGCTGCTGACTATCACCCTGACTGGTAAAGGCGACGTAGACTGGCGGGAGCGACATGGACTATATATTGCGCAGTGGCATTCCAGACATGCCCTTGTTGTGCAGGGTCTAGAGCCCATGCAGGGACACGGCCATCTATCCATCAACAGTACATATATGCAGTGGTATTTTCAGCATACACGTAGATGGATGATGCAGAGATCGACCATTCGTGCGCATGTGGTATGTTAATTTTACATCGTTTCATCACTATTATGATAAATTTTATTTATATTTTCTTCAATAACATCATACTTTTAACATTATATTCACTGCGCAGAGTGATCGCATGGAGACAGTGCTGCACATGGCATCGGAAGAGGCGCAAGGTGCATTCTCCTACCGTCAGATCTACGACGAGACTCTCCAGATGATGTCTGCGTTCGACGAGTTTGGTAGACTGACAGAGCCTGGAGAGCATGCACCTCCTCCGGTCGTGGTGCAGACAGTGGAGCCGCCTCGACATCCCCGTGTTAGCCAGCGTGCGCGCCATGAGGGATTGCCACTTCATCATCAGTCTCCAGCTATTGCCGATAGGCCTGTGCTTGTGCAGTCTCTTCCACACCATCCACCTGGCCAGTTTTACGCACCGGCGTACCCATCAGGTGGTCCTTCCCAGCCGTATTGGTGGCCTCCTGCAGGCGGTCCGTCTCAGCCTAATGTCCCTTCGTCGCAGTACGGGTACCCTTGGTTTTCAGCAATGTCGCACCCGTACCCTGCATATCAGCCACACTTCAGTCAGCCATCATATCCGCATGCTGAGCCATCTGCACATGAGCAGACCCAATTTGCAGGACAGTCGAGTTCGCAGCCTCAGCCAGGCCTGGATGAGTTCACACAGGATTACATACCGACATTTGACTCTCCAGCCGTCATGGCCACACCGCATGCATTTTCGACTGACTTCCTTCAGTCACCCTATTCTGGTCATGCAGGTGTGCTTTCACATGAGGATGTTGGCAGTTTAGGCGATGATGTGCATGGAGACGCACCGTCGGATGCAGCTGTTGCAGACCCTGGAGACGATGGAGGCGAGATTAGGCGTAACCCAGATAGACAGGCCAGAGAGCGGTGTTTGTTATCACCATATGAGCATGACCAGGCACGTTGTGCCAAATATCATGGGAGGAGGCAACAGTAGTCATTCATTGTATTTATAATCTTAATGTTGTTTTAGCACTGCTTCATATGTAATTACTGTCTTTTTTTTGATACTTGGTGGTTTTTTGTAATTAAATGGTGGATTTTTTTTTATTTGTATTTGCTAACTTTTATGTTAATCTTGTTGTCATATGATTATATTAATAAACATATTACAATCACAACATAAGCACACAATGATGATATTAATAAACATATTATAATCACAAAAAACAGAACTAACGAAAAGGAAATAAAATTAAAATAGGCGTAATGAAAAATATCCAAGCAGGAGAGCGGTTGCAACGTTTCAACTACTTACTTTTACACCAAAATTATGTGCTTTGCAGGCGAGATGGACAACGCCGTCTGTCATGACCAACAACCCTACAATAACCACATCTTATCTGCGAACTCACACCCTCACGCTCATCCATTTCGTTACGGATGCGTGTACTTCGCGGCTTCCCTTTTGTACGTCTAAGGGACACATCCGGGAGAATGGTTGGGCCTTGACTGGGTGGGATAAAATCTTCATTACCAATTGGATACCATTGACCAGAATATACCTGACATTGATATGATGCACTGTATGCAGGATGAATGTATTGTAAGGGGTCATGATTTTCTGATTTGCATGCAGCAATCACATGACTACATGGGTACCTAAAAGCAGTAAACTCACCACACTGACATGCCCGATCAGCTAATGAAACCCACCATTTCTTTCCGCCTCTATGAGTTCTTTGATTGTAAGACTCTTGCACTTCAAATCGTGTTTTTTGTCTGTCATAAGAAGTAACAAAGTGTCTTGCTGCATTTTCTTGGTTTTTAACGTATTCAACCCAGAACACTTTGGCGAAACGATTACCTTTGTCCATCTCTTCCCGAGCCTCCTGCCCGTGGGTCAAAAAATATTCATTTAGCCTAGCGTACGTGATGCGCACCAAAGACGTGATTAGTAAATTTCTGGCACCTTTGAGAACCTTGTTAACACACTCTGACAAGTTTGTAGTCATGTGGCCAAATCGCCTTCCTTCAGCATCATATGATATACTCCATTTTTCCTTCGGAACTCGATCAATCCATGCTGCAATTTGTGGGCTTGATTCTTTGAATTTTTCCAAACCAGCGTCAAAATCCAATCGCGATGTAGTGTAACCTGTGCATAACAACATATAATTGGTAAACAATAATGACATTGGAGTCATACGATGATTCCAACTAACAACAAATAATCTAGTAACGAACATACCTAACTTCTTTAACTGCTTTTTCAACATGATGTTTTTGAACTTATGATTGAAATTACTTGCCAGATGTCTCAGGCAAAAAACATGGTACCCTCGGGGTGGTTGCCACCCTAAGTTTTCATTATTCACAGCCGCCAATATCCCTGCATGTCGATCAGAAATAAGACATATTCCATTTTTCTGAGTCACATGGATCCGTAACATGGCCAAAAACCATGACCAATTGTCAATATTCTCACAACTAACAACGGCAAACGCAACAGGCAGGATGTAATTGTTACCGTCCACAGCTGTAGCAATCATTAGCGTTCCACGATATTTTCCATACAAATGTGTCCCATCGATTTGGAGCACAGGCTTGCAATAATTAAATGCATCACAACATTGTTTGAATGTCCAAAAAACCCTTTTGAACACCTTGTGTGATCCATCGAGTCGACCATCAATTCTATGTTCATTCACATCCAGTTTATAAGCAGACCCTGGAGAAAATAGTAACATATAATCCAACCATCTGGGTAGAAATGCGTATGATTCATCCCAATCCCCAAATACCCTGACAATTGCCTTCTGCTTTGCTTTCCATGCCTTTCTGTATGAGATATGAAATCCTAGATTTGATGCAATCCTCTCCTGTATTAAGCCAATTTTCACACTAGGCTCTTCACGTATCATTTCTGCAGTTTAACAAACAACAGTGTATTAGCGTTACAAATATGGTATTCATTTAAACATAGAGCATATGGTTGACTTACCGATGATCAATTCACAAATGTAACTAGAGTTAAGTTGTTTGTGATCTTGTGAAAGTGTTTGACTAACACATGTATGGATGTTGTTCCATACGCCTATTATCCATTCATTACCGCCTTTTTTCTGATATGCCCGCATCCTCCACGGACAACCATCATTATGATTTTGACAAATCATAATCAGCCTTTTCGTGTCACTTTTTAAGACAACAGTTGTGCGATTATTTGCCATACAATATTTTTTTATGGACATTTATACATCCTGCTTGCTTTCAAATTCCTGGTCCTTATAAAGCGCTTGACCCATTTCCCAATTTGGTACTTGTGCCCCCTACATGTCATCACACTCTTGATCAGGGTGTGCCCAGTTAATGTTTGTGTAATGTGGTATTTGCGACCAAAATGGAACATTATCCTCTCCTGTTTAACACACGTTTCGAATATTGTTAATACATAATTTATATAATAAAAGTCTATAAGTAAACTACCTTAAAACTCAAACAGTAAACTAAGCAACCAACCTGCAGCAGGTGGTGGGTCATGCGCACGAACAATACCCGGTGATGGAACCGATTCAACCAAAGCAGTGGACGTTTCAAACTCAAAATCACCATCAACGTCTGTATCCGAAGAGTCACTGTCCCCTGGGACTACACCTTCATCAACCTCCTCCTCCGAACTATCAGTATCCGGCCATGTCGGATCATACTCATCGCCTTGAGTCACATCTAAGGGTTGTGTTATTGGGGGTGACACATTCATATCTTCGGGATTTTCTTCCGGCTCCCTATTAATGTCTATCAAGTAACTGGTAGGGATAAAATTTTGAGTACTTGCCTCTCCACCGGTGTTTAGTTCCGCATATAACTCGATGTGTGAGGACTCTCCATGCTGTCGAAATGCATCAACCACTAGTGACACATCTTCATCCTCAACCACATCCACAGCAACCCATTGCACGGGGTTACCAGAAGCACATCTTGCAATCAGTCGAGACAGTGATTGACCTCGTTGTAATCTCAACTTCTTGTATATTAGTTTCTTGAGCTCAGTATATTTGCAACGCGGGCTCATGCGGAAGATCTTTGTATCTCCTTCAAACACTTGACCGTTCGGTCCAAAATATCTTCTTCCATTGTAATATAAAAGGCATATTACATCATTGTTATTTTCACTCATTTTGAACTGAAATACAAAAACTTTACAAACAAAAATAGAAACTTCCTTTTATGTAAACCGACGAGAATGACTTTTTTTGGAGAGGGAGTGGGGTTGTTTAAATAAACATAAGTTCGCTGCCTGGGCCAACGACCTGTTACTGTCGGCATATAGTTCGCTTACCAAGGCAGCGAACTAGGTGGGGGACTGCCATGTGTCACCTAGTTCGCCCCTGTGTCAGGCGAACTAGGGGGGCTGCCACGTGGAACCAAGTTCGCCCCTGTGTCAGGCGAACTAGGTCTGATGCTGCCACTTGGCACCTAGTTCGCCTGGGTGGTCAGCGAACTCCACCTGTCTGTCAGCATTAAATGCTACCTAGTTCGCTGTTGTTGCCAGCGAACTTGTCAACCACCAAATGGCTGACAAATCAGCCCACCAAGGTCGCTGCTGACGGGGGCGAACTACCCTGCGTGGCAGTTTGGGAAATAAGTCCGGTCGCGTGGCATTCCGGTAATAAAGAACGGGAACAGTGGCACAATGGTCACTGTTCCCCAAAAACTCATCTTCCCAATTTGGTGAGTAGCCATCTTCTCTATGAACTGAACCAGTCAATTCAAGCAATAGTGTCCAAGCTATTATGAGCCTAAGAAAGTAAAAATCAAATCCCGTGAAATTCGAGGTGGAAGATTTTGTAGGTTCCAAGCTAGTAGTGTCCTTATGATATTTGCAGGGGAAAGTACAAAAAAAAGTGAACAACCTTGACTCCTAAGTATTTCTTTTTTTGATACAGACTACAATTATTATATACTTGTTTGTTGTATAATCATGCATGATTTATTATCTTTTTATATATTAAAATTTTGAACTGATTAATTTTTATATATTTAAGTATTTTTATTTATAAAATATAAGTTTTTATCATTTATCGAGTTATGCAGCAGGACGAACACAGGAATTTTATTGAAAGTAGGCGAAAAATAAAAATACATTTTCATAAATAAAAGTACTTCAAATACAATACAGACCTAATATGTAAAAAATTGAAAAAATTCTATTACAAAAATTAAGATAATTTCACTTGACTCTTACTATACGTGTTTTCATATTGTTAAACTCATCTATAATAAAAACAGATCCAGAAAATGTTTAAATAAATTATAGATAAATAAATTAATTAAAAAAAATGTATGTTGAAATGCATTGTACCTGAATGATGCTTGGACAAGTTGTTGAATCTAGAGAAATTATTCAAATATAATCATCAAGATATATTGTAAAACAATACTCCACCAAGCTAACCAACATTGAAAAGTAAGCACTTCTAGATCTCAGAGTCCGAAAAATAAAAAAATACAGACTAAAAAAATACACTAACAGATCAGTAAATGAAGCTTTTAAAAATTTAAAATATTACAAGACCCCAATAAATATGTTGTTATACTCTATTGAAGTTCACCTTTGAGTTTTGATTTTTTTTAATTTATTGGTTCATCCATGTTTTGATTTTTTTTTAATTTATTTGTCCAACACAATTTATTCTTTTAGTTTGAAAAGTAATCCTTAATGAAATATTAAAGCATTAAAACAAATTAATGCACCGAATGTCGGTATAAGAAAATGTTAATCAATGGAAGATAATGAGTCGAAACAAAACATTCAAAATATGAGAATGATATGAAGGAATTTCGAAACAAAACAATCGAATAATAGCAGCATTGTTAATTTCATAAAAAATTAGAGATACTGAGAGACCTAAGCTGAGAAGATTTGTTAAAATTGAGAAAGAGAGAAGGATTTTTTCCATGGGGATACAGATGAGGCCATGATTGAGTGTAGTGTGATATCTGATGGTGTCAGGAGAATAATTTTATATTATACAATTTTTAAAACAAATAATTTAATAATATTACTATAATTTTATTTTATATATATATTAAAAAAAAGTTTCTTTAAATTTTGGGCGGACGAACCTCTGCACTTAAGTAGAATGAATTTTAAACTCGACATTATAGAAATAGAAATTTTTATTGAATTCAGACTCAATTTTATTTGAATCACAATAATGTGATTAAAGCAGCTAAGTAGCCTCCTTAACCACACAATTGATTATAACTCACGTCAAACACCTGCAAAAAATCCACTGCGATCAATTTCACGGCAATGCTCCCCTGGATATGATTGTGATTCAAAGCCAACGATATCAAGCGCTAACAAGTTCCTCAAAACGTCAATCATCTGCGTCGTTTTGTTGGCCCCGAAAAGCATCGAGGCATCCTTCCTTCCAGCTTGTTCCTCGAAAAATCTATCCTAAAGGGATCCAAGTTGCCCAAGGAAGCTCGAATGGGCCCAGAAAGCTGGTTGTTAGACAGGATAGGATAATACTTGGGTCGGGCTTCTTGAAGGATCCAAATGAGTTTGGAATTGGGTCTGTGAGACTGTTCCGATCCAAGCGAAAGGACAATAGGTTAGGCAACTGAGAAAGTGAGCTTGGTATCGGGCCTGATAGTTTATTAAAAGAAAGGTCAAGGAACTCAAGGTTCTTGAGTTGGACTAATAAATTGGGTACTGGGCTGGAGATATTGGTCCAACTGATGGTGAGAAACTTGAGTTTGGTGAGCTTGGCAATGGTGGGCTGGATTGGGCCGGTGAGTTTGGGCAGCTTGTGGAATTCGAGAGTCCCCAAAAATGTGAGAAAATAACAAAATGGTCTTGTTCCCAGAAGTAATTCCTCCCTCTATGGGAGATTATTTATTGTGTTCCGGGACCACCATTTTTTTGGTGGTCCCTTAGTGTAAATAGAAGGATAAAAATGGAAAAGAGAAAAAATAACAAGGGTAAAAAAGAAAAGAAAAAAATGATGTTGTGAAAGGAATCACTGAATTATTGGGTGGTCCTGGAATATAAAATATATTTCCCTTTTATGGTGAAATTCAACGGAATTGGTAAAAAAAGAACAAAACGGTTCAACATAGATAGGAATCTGTGTGCTCCTTTCCTATCATTTATCTGTCTCGCAAGGAATAAAAAAGAACATTTTAATGTACCGAAAAAAAAAAAAAAACATTTTAGCTATTGAAGTTGGGTAGAGTTACCATTTTGCCACGTCTCGCCAAAAAAATTAACAGACTGCTATGTCAACAATAAATTTTCCCAGAATGTCACGTGAGATATTTCGTTACACTGTGTAACGAAATATGTTTGCAAATAATTCGCTACACAGTATAACGAATTATGCCACATCAGAATGCACACTAAGCAAGAATGACATGTGTCAAGCAAGTAGCAATTCATTACCCTGTGTAGCAAATTATGTTCGTGAATAGTTTTTTGACATGTGGCACACTTTTACAGGAAAAAACTGATTTGTCATAATTCGCTATCACTGGTAGCGAATTTGGTCTGCAATATGACCACGTGTCACGAAATTATTGGCCACGAAATTCGCTACAAGTAATAACAAATTATGACACGTGCAATCTAATAAAAAATATTATTCGCATGGTATTTTAGTAAAAAATTTAACAAAACGTGATATTTTGATTAATCTTCCATTGGATTCGCCGCAATTAAAAATGAAAGGAACAAAACAAAAGTGTTGAAGAGAGAAAAAACGTGAATACTTTGTCGATCATCACTCAAGCACTAAACATACCCTTCCCCTAGCAATAATTGAGGTGGGACCTTGCATGCCTGCCAATCTGCCATGACCTTTTCTGCACGTTTTCATCTAAAAACAATTGAACATAATACTTATTTCCTTTTATAGGCATTTCCTCACAGTGCAATGCAAAACAAATTACCAACACCATATCACATATTCACATACTTGAGTGTGCGTGCAGATAAAGAAAAACAATTGAGTTTTTGAAACTTCATATGTAATACCATAATCAAACCTACAACTTACATCTTGCTAATCATGGTAACCAACTCACAAGCGGGAGGTGAAAGTATTAGCCAAAACTTGATTGAATGTTAGATTCATTTTGAGAGAGATTTGGCTGATAACATCTCACTTATTTGTACTAAAAAACTCCATGTTAAGGATCGAATAATTCATGGTTCTTTACACTATAATTATCTAAAACATCTGTCATACTACTAAATTTGTAATAAAATTTACTATATTCTCAACATAAAAACTATTGTGTTGGTAAAAACAATGTTGTTTATTAATCAAAGAAGCTCTCGACAGAAATGAATAAATGATTTCATCATGAAAATTTATACTGAAGTTTTACGTTCTTCAACATAAAAACTTCAAAATGATGTTGAAAGTTAAATGCATAAATAGATCTTGCTATAGTAAATCAGATAACCCACGAAGATCTGAAGTAGAATTTCTTTTTTGTTAATTGATTTTTTTTTTCTTTTAAATTACGTAAGAGATGTAACCACTTAATGGAGAAGGGTGACTTGATGAAAGATCAAAACTCAAACATTAACATCACACCTAAGTCTTGAAAGAGGCTGGTGGCAATTTATTTATAATCTTGTTGGCAATTCAACTTTACTTACATCAACTTAGTTAGGCTTAATTCATGTTGTTAAGGAGGTAACCTAAGGCAATTGGTGCATTCGTTAAAAGGAGGTGTGCATCCTGTTTTAATTAATTACTTTAGGTTGAACTTTGACCTAGAAACTAGAGAAATTAATTCCCATAAATACACCATTCTAATATAAAATATGTCCTTAGATAGTTAGAAATAAGCTTATTTTACACAAAACAAATAAATAAATAATCACTGTCGTCTGACTATTTTGTAGTTTATAAATAAATAAATCATGTTTTAGGCTTTTCCACCATTCCAATTTTAAATGGATAGTTCAGGAAAGCTACTTTAAGACTACTTGTCTCAAAACATTGTCTGCTAATAGAAGAAAGGTAAAGTATATGTCATTTTAAAGAATGTAAAATTATATCATTTTAATAGAGGGAAAGAGATAGATAAAGGAGTAGAGAGAGTTGATAAGAAAAGATAAAGGTGTGGATCTCACTTTTTTCTGAGAGTAAAAAGATATAAGTTGTGTCATTTACAAGGATAAACACTTTTTCCATAAAAAGAAAATATGTATCAAAAAACCAAATTAATCAATTTAAGTTAAGTTGAATTTTTTTTAATGGGATGTTATTTTATAAAAATTTTGTTTACAAATTTTATAAATTATACTATTCACTTCCACGAGTACATTCCTAACCGAGTCTACTTCCTAAAGAATATATAGTATAATTTATAAAAATTTGTAAATATAATTCTTTCCTTTTTTTAATAACTTGAACCAATTCAACTCGGTGAGGTAGTTTAAGTCGAGTGAATTTCTTATTTGAATAAATTATAATAATACAACATCAAGTTACATGTTTTTAAAATGACAAAATAATATTGTATTTGTATAGTACCATCGTATTCTTAAAATATAAACAATATTATAAAGGGATTAATATTTTTATATTGTAAGAGATAATTCTACTTCCTACACACGTATAAAAATATGTAAGATCATACTTTTTTCTTTTTCTTTTCTCTTTATATGAATCCACATGGGCTCCACACACTTTTATATTTATATATATATATATATATATATATATATATGAGTTTATTATCTATCATTTAACATGACCACAAAAATTTTCTTACGACATAACTCTTATAAAAAAATTTCACAATATTTTGTGGGACCCGCAAAAAAAAAAATCTGGCACACAAAACGAATCTCTATAACATAACATAATCACTTTTCCTACGACATAACTTTTATAAAACTCATATATATATATATATATATATATATATATGAGATAATTTTATCTTCTATAAAATCAGAATAAAATTAGAATATTAATTCCTAGTATAAAAGGGTGAACACGTAACAATTAAAATTCCTGTAAAAGTTATTTACCAAAAAAAAAAAAAATTCCTGTAAAAGAAGTGATGTGATAAATAATTAAAAAGTTTAAGTATCATACACTAATATTATAAAAGAAATTCACATTAAAATTAATTAATATTTCTTCACATCATTATTTATTATGACTTGGCCAAAAACGAATAAATATTAACGTAAAACTCATTTACACTATAAATACATGTATCAATTAAACTCTTAATTAACATCAGTACAAACAAATTGTACTTGTCCCTAAATTCTTTTTTTTTTTTTTTTTTTTTATAACAACTTGTCCCTAAACTTTTGGAAGCGTATAACTTACAGCTTATATCAAATATCCGTTAGTGTTTTTGCTCAACAAAGTAGACAAACATATAAGACACGCAATTAATCATATATAATGCACACAAAAAGTACGAAGCGAGACAAACGTCGCCGACGACCACAGCAAAACAGGAACAAGATTAAATTTATCACTTATGTTGCATCAACATTGAATTTATTCAAAAAAAATACGAAATATAACATGCTAATTTTGAAAAATATTAAATTTTCACACCTTTAATATATTTTAATATTAAATAATATTTTAAATATATATAATATAATTTACATTTAATACTTATAGCAATTCATAATACATTATATAACCAATTAAATATTTAAATTTTATAACCAATCAAATATATTTTTTCAATATACTAAAAATATCTCCTGCTTGGCCCCTTGACTTCCAAAAACTAATTTTTATTTTATTTTATTTTCCCTTATAAAAAAGGTTCCTGAATTTACCAATCCGTTGGCATCGAACCACCTTTCTCAATAAATAAAAACCCTCGACATCACTTCGGAATTCCCAATTATGAAGTGGGGCACACGAACGGCACTGAGCTTCAGCGAAATGGACTTCCCATGTGGAATGAAATCAATGAATGAGTCTAAGGCAAAAGTGCCCCTTTGCATTAATGACCAAGAAACGTTAGTGGGGGCTGGGGGCAATTCCACGTTCCAAGATCTGACAATTATACTAACTATTATTGTCGAAATATTTTTTAAGGTTCAAAGCACCCAAAATTCAATGTTTCCTTTCATAAATCATTTTTTTTATCTCTGTTATTTTTTTAAAATCTCCACATTTTCATAAATTATTGCGTGTAGTTTTTTTATTTAATTTTAGATTTACCTTTACTTTAATTTATTTTTTATCCTCAAAATTTACTTTAATAATAAATTATTTTATTTCTCTTTTTAAAATATTGACAATAATTTTGTTATTAAACGCTTTTCAACTTTATTTTTTTAAGCTTTTTATTTTAAAAAGCTTAAGCTTAAAGAAATACAACAAAGAGCCTAAGTGCATGGTGGAAGCGGAGACCCACACAAGCACTTGTTATGTAAATACGAATAAATATCGTATCTCTGAAGCCTCCCACCCACCGGAATCTGACCACACAGCCTGTTGTAACTCACATTAAAGAGCTGCGGTTCCAGTGCGGTCAACCCTTGGGGAAGCTTACCGTACAGCTTGTTGTGATTCAGATCCAAATATATTATGCTCGGCGGGAACTTAACATTCGACAGATCGAACGACAGCTGGTTCCTCGACAGGTCCACTGTCTGCGGCGTCTTGTTCGGCCCGAAAAGCACTGACGCATCACCCGTGAGGCTGTTCCGCGATAAGTCTATTTTCGTGAATTTGGCGTTTCCAAAGGAAACAGGGATGGGCCCGGAGAGGTTGTTGTGGGAGAGGTCGAGGTAGAAATCGTCGTTCTTCAAGGACCCCAACGAAGGAGGGATCGAACCGGTTAGGTGGTTGCGGCTCAGGAAGAGTGCTCCGAGGTTGGGGAGCTGGGAGAGTGAACCGGGAATTGAACCGGTTAGGTTGTTGAAGGCAAGGTTGATGTATGTGAGCTTTGTGAGCCGGCCCAGGAAGGATGGAATCGGGCCTGAGATGTTGGTCCAGTCTATGCGGAGGAAGTTGAGGTTGGTGAGCTTTGCGATTGTGGGCTGGATTGGGCCTGTGAGTTTGGGGAACTTGTGGAATTCGAGGGTCTCGAGGTAAGGGAGGTCACCCACAGAGGGTGGTATTTGACCTGACAAATTGGTGTTTGGGACGGAGGAGAAAATAGAGAGCGAATTGATACGGTGCGTTTTGGTGTCGCATTTTACGCAGTACCATTCGCAGCAATCCGTGTCTGGTTTCCACGAGGCAAGCACGTAAGGGTTGTTAAATTCCTTCTTGAATTGTAGCAGCACTTTCTTGTCTTGTGGGTTGCACAGCTCCGAGAATGCAACTGGAGAGAACAATAGTAACGCGAGGAAGCATAATCCAAACGTGGTTCCCATTTTTGGTAGGATGAGAATGTGAAACGACAATTGGAAGAGCTTTGCAATTTATAGAATGCGATAGGGATAGGGAAACATACTTCATCTTGTTAGATATGGAGATAGATATCCAGAGGGGGATGATGTGACAAAAGCAACAGCTCATTAATCTTTTGTTTTTTATATACTAGTTGATATCCAACCCACACTAGTTAGTCCGGGTTTATCTTGGAATGGTTAGTCAATATCCAATTTTTATTCGTTACACCACTTAATTTGTTAACATGTGTAACATAAGTTGATTCGAGAGTTTAGATGTTTATTTCTTTTAAAGTAAATAGTTTTTTGGATCCTCAATAAATTTTACTATTCTGGTTTTAGTTCCTAACAAATAAAAAAGAAATTCGAAATAGGTTCATTTAGTTGAAATTGTGGTCTCTCTTGAATTAAAAAAAGATCCACATTAATCCCTCAAAAGGACTAAAAAAATCCACTTTAAATTTTTTAGGGACCGCGAATAGTTTTTTTTTTTATTTTCAGTTGGTATGATTTGCTTAAAGTTAAGAAACAGGACAGTAAAAGAAAATATGTTGTTTAATTAAAAAATTATAAGCGTTAGATAAAAATAATTCAAATGATAGTACAAGTTTGTAAAAAAAAAAAAAAAATTGGTAAAAAGTGAGGGCCTAGCCCAGAACCAAAAGAATAACTAGGGAACAACAAACGAAAAAACAGCAAAAAGATGCTATGTCCGAGAGATAAAGCTGCTTCAGGTCTTTTGGAATCAAACGGTAAAATTGGTACTTATTCTTCGATCGCACTCTTCTCCAACTAGCCAGTCGGCACAACGATTGCATTCACGAGGGGTATATTGAATCTTAATATCCCAATCTTTTTGGATCCAAGCCAGAATTCTAACCACTAAGCCATTATCCAATCTTTTTGTAAATTTTTGTATTCTACTCAATCATATATATTACAAATCTTGTTTAGGGGCAAAAAATTTCTTATGTTAAGAAACAATACAGTAACAGAAAATATGTTGTTTAATCTTTTCTCACTTCACATTTTTCTCTCTTCTCATTTCCAATGGATCAGTGGTAGATTAAATTTCTTTGCTGTAACAAGAGAAATTTAATCTTTTTTATAGCACAAGGAGAGAAAAATATCGATGATCTTGTCCTTTCATTATCTCAACTTTATTACACAAAAAATAATATGATAAAAAAATATTATGATAAATGTTACATTAATTGATTATAAAAAATTATTTTATATCTAAACCACGTATGCTGGACTCTTTTTTTTATATTCTCCATCAATATACATCAAAAACCTTTTAATCATGTAGTCCTATTTTCAATAAAATACATGTGACACTCGTAATTTGTGTGATATTCTCTGTATATAGATTGAGTAATTCTTATAGCAATGTAAGAATACTGAATTTTATATTATTTACGGCTATTTATCCATTTATGTTCAACGATTCAGACAATTATAATCTTAAACCCTTAAATACCAAAATTAAAAGTATTATTTACACTAATACAAAACAATACTTTTCACCAAAAAAAAAAAACAATACTAAACATATATATTAAAAGTCATCACCATATTTTTACTATGAAACAGAAATCATAATATAAAAACATATCAGTTGTCATATTCGTTTGGCCTTTATGAGTAGTCAATTATCAAAGACGATAAGGTGATGTGGTCAATCGTACGGTGCAAAGCAACTCATACTTTGATATTTTATTTCTATCCCTCTCAAGTGTGAACCTTATCACAAAATCTCAAATGAACAGACATTAGTGTTCGTATCTCCGTATTCCTACCCCACTTCAAAACAACGACAATAATATTTCATAACAGCACGGGAATTTTTTAAAGTGATCGGCAGTCGGCACCACTATTTTTTGATGGTCCCCTTTTCTATTTTTGGTAAAACGTGTTTCTCCCCCATTTTCTTGTCCGTTACTATTTTTGAAAGGGACCATGTGACCACTAAAACAAACCTCCGACCCACGGGCGAGGTCTGCAGCTTGCTTTCTAAATTCATACTCTCTCTCCATCACTGTAAACACAACAGGCAAACAAAAACCTTTACAAGGACAAACGAGTTCGCATAAATTATATATTGGTTTAGCGGATGTAAAGTGACTGCACCTAAGGATTGGTGCAGTCATATAAAACTATGTCATTTTATAACGTGAAAGCATTAAATATGGGGAATAATAACCATACAAAAGTGAAAATAAATATAAACATCCAATATGTGGAATCATAACCATACAAAGGTGAAAATAAATATAATATTTTTATTTTCTATAATTAATTTTAAACTCGAAATTCATTTTTTCCACAAAAAACGACGTAGTTTTTATGTGACTGCACCAATGCTTATATGCAGTCACATTACAAATCATTTTGCCATTATATATTCGTTTTATTATGTTCAGCATATAAAAAAATAAATCGTAGGAGAATTCTAATCTCATGTCATATATATATTCAGTGTGGATCTCACCTATTTAGAAAGAAAAAAAATGAGTGGCACATGAATTTTTTTTTATGGTGTGTATAGGAAGGGTTTGTTTTCTCATGCAACATGAGAAAAACAAACCTCTATTTTAAAACCCAATACTATTGCGGAACCTTGTTTGACATATTTGAAAAATGTTTATCGTTTTAAATTTCCCTCTCACAAAGATGACACAACTTTACATTATCTATCTATCTATTTCTTTCTATTAAATTTCTCTCATACTTTATCTATCTCTTTCTTTCTATTAAGATGACACAACTTTACCTTATTTACGCTGTGAAACTAGATTAAAATCTTCTCTTTCATATTCGTAAAGTAAAATTTGTAATAGCATTACTCGTTCAGGATCGAAAAGCTGTTATTTTGCATTTCTGTATACTACTTTTATAGCAGGGCTTTATTAATCTCATGCCATAGGAGAGAACTCTCTCATATCATAGAGATAATCATGTGTGGGATCCACCACTTATAAAAAAAAGGATAAAAAAATGAATCGATGTATGTGTAGGAAAGAAAAATTCTCTCCTACAACATAAGAGTATATTTTCACTTTATAGCATCACTTAAGAAGAATGAAATTGAAACTTGGCATTATAGGATATTGAAATTTTTATTGAATTTATAGATTCAATTTTATTTTAATCACAATAATGTGATAAAAGCAGCTACGTAGCCTCCTTAATAATCACTTGCAGCTGGGAAGCGGGGACCCACACAAGCACTTATTGTGAAAATACGAATACGCATCGAACCTTTGCAATCTCCCACCCTGCGGTATTTCGCCACACAATCGATTGTAGCTCACGTTAAACGCCTGCAAAAAATCCACTGCGGTCAATTCCACGGGAATGCTCCCGTATATCTTATTGTGATTCAGGTCCAACGATATCAAGCTCGTGGGGAACTCCACTTTGGATAGATTAAACGCCAACAAGTTCCTCGAAACGTCAATCATCTGCGTCGTTTTGTTGGCCCCGAAAAGCATCGAGGCATCGCCTTCCAGCTTGTTCCTCGAAAAATCTATCCTTTGCGGATCCAAGTTGCCCAAGGAAGCTGGAATGGGCCCAGAAAGCTGGTTGTGAGATAGGATAATACTTGGGCCGGGCTTCTTGAAGGATCCAAATGAGTCCGGAATTGGGCCTGTGAGCTTGTTCCGATCCAAGCCTAAGGACAATAGGTTAGGCAACTGAGAAAGTGAGCTTGGTATCGGGCCGGAGAGGTTATTAAAAGAAAGGTCAAGGAACTCGAGGTTCTTGAGTTGGCCCAAGAAATCAGGTACTGGGCCAGAGATGTTGGTCCAGCTGATGGTGAGAGTCTGGAGTCTGGTGAGCTTGGCAATGGTGGGCTGGATTGGGCCTGTGAGTTTGGGTAGCTTGTGGAATTCGAGGGTCTCAAGGTAAGGGAGGTCACCGACAGAGGGTGGTATTGAACCTGACAAATTGGTGTCTGGCACAGAGGATAACATGATGAGGGAATTGATGCGGTGCGTTTTGCGGTCGCACTTGACGCAATACCACTGGCAGCAATCCATGTCTGGGTTCCACGAGGCCAGCAAGTAAGGGTTGTTAAGGTCCTTCTTGATTTGTAGCAGCACTTTCTTGTCATGTGGGTTGCACAGCTCGGAGAATGCAAATGGAGAGAACAATAGAAACGTGAGGAAGCATAACCCAAACATGGTTCCCATATTTTGGTGGGATCAGAATATGAAACGGCAAGTAAGAGAGTGCTTAAATTTATAGAATACGAAGGGAAACATGCTGCATGACATGTTGCTAGATAACCGAATATCCCGCTGGGATAATATGATGTGAGTAGTGACGATAGCACCGCTCATTCATATATTATTATCTTATATGCTATTTCAGATCTAAATTTTAGTCACAAACAAGTTAGATTTCTAACATGGTATGAGTGGAAGTGTTCAGATTTTTATTAAATATGTTATACTATGTTCGATTATAGAATTTATGCATGTAGAAAAAATATCCATGTGAGAAATCTTTATTTTTGACGTCTAATTGTTTTTTAAAAATTAATTTCTTAATTACCAAACAATTCTAAAAATGTTGCTTGCACATAATGCGCAAACACCAATTACACATGATCTAATACTTGAATGTGAAGGGAAAATAAGTTAAGAAAAATAAGATAAAAATGAATAATAACGAGAAAAGCTGAGGATTTTTTTTAATTCCTCGTTCTATTATGATCATGAGCGGAATTGGTCAAAAAAGAACAAAGGGCTTCAACTTGATACAAATCCGTGCGCTAGGGTTATGTTTATTCATTTTACATAGGATAACCAACTCTCCTACGCACCCAAAAAATAGGTCGGGTCTCACAGCTCTTTTTTCTATCTCCTCTACATGAGATAACTTTTTTCCTACGACATAAAAAAAATATATCCCATATTTTATGAGGGATGATATTCTTACTACCAAAATTTTCTACTACCAACTTATTACCTATCTAATCACCATTGAATCAAAGAGAGAGAATGTCAAAAAAAATTTTTTTTGATTAGATTGGTAGACATAAAAAAAATATATCCCATATTTTATATCTTACCTGTCTCGCAATGAATAAAAAAGAACGCCTAAGCTATTGGATTTGGCATGGCGTTGGACGACGCAGCCGCGGCCCGCAAATAAAATTGAAAAGAAATCAGAAGTGTTGAATTGAACAGAGAAAAATGTCAATGCTTTGTCCATCACTCAAGCACTAAACAAACCGCTTCCCAAGCAATAATTGAGGCGGGAGGTGGGACATTTTCCATGACCATTTTTAAAAGTTTTCATCTAAAAATTTATGGGTTTTATAAAAGTTATTTGAGATATAATACAAAGTAGGTCAGCAAGTAGACCTTTTCGAACTCATGACAAAACAATTTAACATAGTACGTATTTTCCTCCTTTTATAGGCATTTCTTCAAAGGTATACTACAAAACAAATTAACAACACTACATGTTCATGAGTTACATGAAGGAAAAAAAAAAAACTTTTGAGCTTGTGGGAATTTCATCTGCAATATTATGATCAAACCAACAACTCATTTATTGTTAATGTTTTTAACTTACCGGAGGGAGGTGAAATTATTAGCCAAATCTCGATTAAATTTTAGATTCATTTCTGACATCCTTTATTGAAGCCAAAACTCTCAACAGAAATGAATAAATGATTTTGTAAAGAACCACTTCAAGTTAAAATCTTAAGGTGTTAGGTAAGGGTCTTTTTAATAATGATTTTATATTATTTTCTGCACATCCCCTCACACGAGAGCTATTTGAACTTGATGTGTGGATTATTGCACCCGCCCAATTTTTGGTTTACCTTTTTATGTTTTTTATTTTTAAAAACACTTTAAAGTGGACGGCGGTGAGAGTCAAACTTGTGACTTTGTAGTCACTCAAACTCTGATACCATATAAAAATCAATTTCAACCCAAAACCACAAGATATTAGGTGAGAATCTTTTTAATGATTTTATATTATTCTTTACAAATGAAAATTCATGTTGTAAGTTTTACGTTCTTCAAGTTGATTCATCTTCAAAGCCTACATTACGCATTGTTGGCATCTTCAGAAGTCTTATATAGATTTTAAAACAAAAAGAAAATATAATATTATTGATGATGTCTGTATTTCAAACCAACTTGGAGTTCAAACGACTCAGTCAGTCAACTATGTATTGCGAGATTCAATTAATATTTTCCTCCAAAAGTTCAATGTCTCCGGGGGGAAGTGAATTATAGATGCCAAATCTTGACCGCTAGAGTCTAGACAGCTTCGATTTGACATTAAAAAAATAGTTGATTATTATGCTTCTTTTTCTTTTTCTTTTATATCTAAAAAGCTAAAATATTGGAAAGGGTTATATTTATTATCAATTTAGTGTTCCTATTCTTATTACCTAATTGGTTGGTCTTGGATCAATTTCAAATCAATGTTTAAAAATGATAAAAATTAATTATCGTTGATTTCAGATTAGTCTAACAATAATCAATCAAATAATAAGGTTAAAATAATAATAAATATATTTTTCTTCATATTTAAATTATTTTGATTTATTCCCAACTTTAAGTAAAAACTTTAAACTTAATGGATGTAGTTCAATTGTTAACAGAAGCTTAATAGATGGGGAGAAAATTTATATTTAATTCCAATAAAATACATTTTTGAATAGTCAATTAAAAGAGTTGAAACAAAGTTTACCAAAAAAAAAAAAAAGAGTTGAAACTAACAAATTGAACCGAATAAATACGGTTGGTGTAAAAAAAGAAACTAATACACACTACATACATTGACGGTGAGGTAAAATAATTTAAAGATAAAAACTGTTAAACTTTAACTTTAAAATTCATTATGCTTAAACAAAAACTTTGACATTATATATACTATTACCACTGTAATGATATACAGTTTTTTCTTATTTTCTTTACTTAATTATATATTCTAAAAGTAATGTATTTATTTAATAACAGTTCTATTATAAAATATTACAAAATTAATTAACCAGTACATATATAAGTTTTATGTCACACATTATATTTAATGGGACTTTTAATAATTAATCTCTTAAAATACATAATTTTCTCCAACTAGTTAGACCCTTAAAAATTGTGTACCAAATGCCATTAGAACCGAATTAATGGTGAGAGGTTCGAATAATTTAGTTAAAACTAAAGGATCAAATTTTAATATCATAATTATATTAAAAAAAAGTTGTATATCTAGTCTCCATTATATTAGACACGAAATCACAATCATTACACACTCTATATTTGTCTTGTTTGGAAAAACAAAGTTAGAGATATATATGTATTAAAATGTGTATTATTTTATTTTATAAGTAGAAAAAGTGATATAAAATCAATAAAATAAAAAATGTTACAATAAAGTAAAAACGTAAAAAAAATAAAACTCCTGTAAAAGTAGTGAGGTCATAATTAATTAAAAAGGATAAGTAACCATACATAATTAATTTTACATTAAAATTCCTTTACACTATATAATACATATACCAATTAAAGTCAGATATTTTTGTTTTTTTTTTTACTTAACTCCACAACTTATTTTCTTACCAAAAAAAAAAAAAAAAGAACTCCAAAACTTTTATATGTAAGTTGGTGATAATGTTAATCCCTTGTTGACATGAATAAAATCCAAATTACGTATAATAGGTGTTCGTTAGTCACTGCTAATTTTATTCATGGTAAGATATAGTGAAACAATCTTGTGTCTTAGCCTAAAAAGTTGAACAACCCTTCCTCATTAGTCACTATTGATCTTACCCCGCCATTAGTGTTGAGCTCAATGTTAGGGTCAAGAAACGTAATATGAGATAAAACATTGTTGAAAGAGCCTAAGACAACCTTCTCAAGCTCGGCACGATATTGTGAAGCCTCAGCAAAGGAAAATGTTGTCTAGAGCCTCTTTCAACTTTGTCAAAATAGACTCAAATATCACCTTGAATGACTTCATGTTCTTAACATTGTGGGCATGAGTCATTTGAAGAGAAAGGTACTCACAATTAATTGTCTTGAAGTCCTCCTTCATCTTGAGAAGCTCCTCGTAAGTCTTGGCTTTCTTTTCCCTAGAAGCCTTTATCTCAGCATGAACCTTTATTTATTTTTCAAAGCAACAAAAGGCCTTAATAGAGAAGTCATCTTCATCGAATTCAATTCAACCACCTCCAATTCCTTAATCTCGGCATCAAAGAAAGGATTGAAATCATAAAAACTAGCAGGAGGACGGAAAATATTGCGTAGATCGCTGCTCACTCCAACCTCCCAAATGGCACCTTGGGAGAGACCGGGTGAAGAAAGAGGAGGATGAGTATGAGTTTTTGCTGCCAGAGCTTGAGAAGAAGTAGAAGTAGGAGAAGTCGAAATATCTTTCGACTCGTTAGCCAAGGTCCCTTTGGACATATCCCCAATAACGCTCTTCTTAACCCTTAAATAAGGGGTCTTGCATTTTCGGGATGTTAGATCAGTGGCCGAGATCATCTTACCACAACCCAATGCAACTAGGAAACTCAGCTGCTCATTCTGTTGTCTCTGAAACTGCAAAATTAAAACAATAAAACCATGTAAAAAATGGGATCTTGGCATTACAAGTATCAAACAAATAAATAGTAGAGAAATCATACTCATTTCCAAATCATACTCATATTGAGATTTAAAAAAGAATGATGACACATTAACATAACCATATTCCTTCACATATGCAAGCATGGAGACAACCGCATTAACCTCAATATCAGACAACTCGGTTTTGTTGAAACGGTAACTGGAAGAAGCAAAGTTATGATGGTCAGGAGACCAATATAATGGGAATTTTTCCTCTACATCCCCAGCCTTTGGCGAGCGAAGGAACCATGATTTTTTTCCGACTTGACCAGTAACTTTAATGAATTTATCTTTAAAGTTCTTAAAAGACTTGGAAAAATTTTCTTAAGCGATAACCTCAGATATTAACCTAACTCTTTCTTTCCGGAGGCTCACGCCCAGTACGGGAAGTAATGGCCTGAAAAAGAAAAATAATAGGAAAAATGTGCAGGGCAAAGTTAAATATGCACAGAAATGCTCAAAAGCTTTGACAAAACCCCAGTCATTGGGGTGAAGTTGGCTACGAGCAATGTGGAGATGATTCAAAACACAGATTTAAAATTTTGTTAAAGTAAACCGAAGACCGAGTTTTGTGATTAAATATTGGTAAAATAAGAAAAAATGAGGCTCATCTGGGTTCCTCCCTGACCAAACCGGCTTATTTTTGTGGGGAAGAACAATGTCATAATTTTCTAAGTTGCCGACATTGAGCCTGTTATGTCCTCTACGCTCATCTCGAACAAAATACTTCATACTTCATATGTTACCCAGGGATGCTAGGATATCAAAATGGTAGGAGAACGATCGAAATCTGACTTTGCAGAGCGAGATTCCTCTATAATCTCTGACGGAGAAGACCCTATAATTACCTAAAACAAGAAAAAAGATAGTTAGAAGAAATTGATGAGCATACATGAATGAAAATAGCTACTAGATGAAGAGTCGCTAGTTGATAGACTTGTAGATTTGTCTGATATCGAAATCGGATTATTTACATTACCAGAAGTTGAGTTCGATTCTGAAAAATTTCTATGGCGGCAACTTGACAAATTGGACTCAGCTAAAGAGTCACACCCTCTTTCTATAAGTTTATAACTCAAGAAGAAATAAGAATAACACGAGTCACTATGAGCAACCTTATACGAGACTCGAGGTTTTGAAATATGATGAGAATTTTTTTTGATTGGGATAGATTGGCCTTGACCTTACCTGTATTTGTGATAAGTTGACCTCGACCCCCTATTCCCAAAAATATTTGATCGGGTCTCTTTTTAGTCTTTCAACATAATATCCACAAAATATTGCTTTGCGTTTCTTTGGTTCTGGGTATCCCAAAACCAATACCGAGGCCCAATAAGTATCGTTTTGAGACACAAAATCACAATTGTTACTCTATTGCTATATTTATCTTGTTTTGTAAAAACTAAGTTACTCAAAATATGCATTAAAATGTGTATTTTTTATTTTATAGTTAAAAGAAGTTATGTACAAAAAATATAACAAAAATAGTACACAACTACACACGTAACAATCTAAACGCGTGTAAATGTAGTGATGTGATAATCAATTAAAAAGTTGAAGTAATCACATTATTAATATAAAACAAATTACATTAAAATTTAATAATATTTATTCAATAATTATATAAAACTTCTTTATAGTATAAAAATAAATGAGATTATATTTTTATATTATAAGAGATAATTTTTTTTTTCTACATATATATAAAAAATTTGTGGATTTATATTTTTGCAGTGAATGGATAATCTGATATCATAAAATTTTTACAATAATTATATAAAACTTCTTGAATATAAAAGAGAATGCTAAAAAGTTTTTAAATAAGAGAGAATTTTTTTTTCTACATATATATAAAAAAGGCAGTGAGATGGTAATAGAAGATTTTTCTCTCCATAATCTCATCATTTTTATATATATGAAAAATGTAATTATTTCCTTAATAATCCCAAAAATATAGATATATCAATCAAACTCTTAATTAAAATCACTCCATACAAATTGAATTTATTCAAGAACATTTCGAAGTGTATACTCCACGAGTAGAACCAATGGAGGAAAACGCCACCGTGCACAAAAGGAACAAGATTAAACTTAGAACATCATTAAGTTTACTTATTGGGTGAAATGTTGTTTCTAAGTGCAGCTTGGAAGCGGAGATCCACACAAGCACTTGTTATGGAAATATGAATAAATGTCAAAGCTCTGCAGCCTCCCACCCACCGGAATCTGACCGCACAGCCTATTGTAACTCACGTTCAAGTTCTGCAGATCCAGTGCGGTCAGCCCTTGGGGAAGCATACCATACACCTTGTTGTGATTCAGATCCAACGACGTCAGGTTCGCCGGGAACTCCACCTTCGACAGATCGAACGACAGCCGGTTCCTCGACAGGTCCATCGACTGCACCGTCTTGTTCGGCCCGAAAAGCATTGACGCATCGCCAGTGAGGTTGTTTCGATACAATTCGAGGAAGGTTAGGTTAAGGTTCCCAAAGGAGAGTGGGATGGGCCCGGAGAGGTGGTTGTGGGAGAGTTTGAGGTAGAGATCGTTGGTCTTCAAGGACCCCAACGAGGGAGGGATCGAACCGGTAAGGTGGTTGCGGTCCAGGAAGAGTGCGCCGAGGTTGGAGAGTTTTGAGAGTGAACCGGGAATTGAACCGGTGAGGTTGTTGAATGAGAGGTTGAGATATGTGAGGTTTGTGAGGCGGCCCAGGAAGGAGGGAATCGGGCCTGAGATGTTGGTCCAGTCGATGCGGAGGAACGTGAGGTGGGTGAGCTTTGCGATGGTGGGGTGGATTGGGCCCGTGAGCTTTGGGAGCTTGTGCAAATCGAGAGACTCCAGGTATGTGAGTTGGCCCAGGGAGGGTGGAATCTGGGCCGAAAGTTTTTCCTGGGCGAAAATATTGAAGGAGTTGACGCGGTGCGTTTTGGGGTCGCAGGTGATTTCGAACCACTTACAACAGTCGGTGTTTGGATCCCAACGCAAGATGTCTGTGTTGTTGAGTTCCTTCTTGATTTGAAGCAGCACTTTCTTGTCGTGTGGGTGGCACAGTTCAGAGATTACAGTGGTGAGCAACATCAGAAGCAGTGATAAGCGAAGCATTGTGGTTGCCATTTTTTGCATGAGATGAGATGAGATGATAATTGCTAATTTATATAGTCACCGACAGGTAAGATGACTTCAATGATTTCCTCACATTCATTCACGCGCCGGCTACTGTAATGCATATTTAACCGAAGTCAAACACTGGAAAATATTGATTTACAAATTTTTAACAATTTGTTTTTGCATATATAACGGAGACTGTAGTCAGGAATCACATGTCAAATCCGGAAAATTGCAGCTTATTGGAGATGACTTATATCATTTGATCACAATTTATCCTAATCTAGATCTAATCCAATGGCTGTTTGCGCCGGCAACTAATTTATATTAACAGTCTGAAGCCTAAACTGTTAAACACAAGTTGCGTAGTATTAACTTAGCTGTGTGCGCTTCGTAATTACATTTGCTAATAATAACATATAACACGTGCATGTATCTTTAACATATCTCTGCAACATTTTAAAATATGTTGGACCTTTGATTGCATTTAATACAACGAGTTTGTAACTCCGCAAGTTAGGTTCTTCCTTAGATCATCTAGGCAAATATCCACCCTTTTTTTTTCCCCCAAAGGTTTACTCCTCCTGCTTTTTTATTTTTTGTTTTTTTCTGTTCTTTTTTTTTTCTTTTTAACAAACTTCTGCTGATATTTAAAGTCAGTTTTTTTGTTTTTTTTTTGTTAGCATTTAAAGTCAGTTTTTATCCTTATTGTGTAACACGAATATTCACGGTTTGCGGTGTCTCTCTCTGTTTGTTTGTTTTTTTTTTTTTTTTTCTTTCAGTAAGGCTTAAGCATATATGTGGTAGTCTAACTGAAAAAAAAAAAATTCTTAAATACCAGAATATGCAATGCTCTCCTCAGTCCTAACTTACTACATGGCGCATGCTAAAAGAAGAATTATTTAACCTGTTTCAATTAGGGATTTTCCTAACTGAGTGAATAAAGGATATTTGACAGAAAAATAAAGTATAAAAGATATGAGTAATAATGTATTTGATAACCAAAAATTTTACATAACTGTTTACATAATAAACATCTAGCTAAAAAGCATAAAATTTCTGAATTAGATGAAAATAAAGATAAAAATATTAATTTAAATGAAAAAAAATTCTTTTACAAAAAAGGGATATTCCCATAATACCAAAGAAAAATTCCCAAGAAAGTTTTTCCTTTCTCCATTTCCCAAGGCACCATTCATCATAACCCATGTGAATTGCGATTTCGCTGCTAATTAATATTAATTATTCCCAAAGTCATTCATGGCCGCTATTTAAGGAGAAGGGTATCTGCAGGATTGAGAAATCCATTCCAAACTATACATGATAGAATTATCGCTGGAATTTAATTAAGTAAACTAGTACTATTGTGGTCAGGTTTTGGATCTAATAATTTACATATTAGGATTCTCTAAAAAAGGCCAATCAAAAATAGGCTTTGTTCAACGCAAACTTTAGGAAAAAGTGTTGCCCGTGGAGTTCTTGGCTGTCTATTGCTTTAGGGGTGTGCATGACAACTTTCCCGGAATTAGTTTTTTTTTTAATTTCTGTTCCCGGGAACAAAAATGGATGAGAATTGCGTTTGATAAAATCGGTTTATTTTTTTGTTCCCGGGATGAACCGGTTTTTTTTTATGCTGGGGAACAACAAAAAGAATCTAAAATTTTCTGCTTTTCTAATTCTGGGCACAAAAAGAGAATCAGTTTTCTCTCACACTCTCACAACTTCCTTCCCGCTCACACACCAACACCGAACCGTCACTGGCCTTCAACCACATATCACCGGACCACCACCCTTCCCTTCACCACAGTTCTTACATAACCTGCGATCAGAGTTTGATGAAATTTTGGGATTTTTGAAATTGGGGTTAGGGCTCTTCAAACGGTGTGGACACACTTGCGCGAATTCGGGTAACGGCTACAAGGGAGAAATCGAAAGGAAACTGTACCCAACCAGGGATGGACGTAAACTCGTAAGCTACCGAGGGTAGGGATAATCGTCCAGGTCTTATTGTGAAAAAAAAAAGCCGCCCCACCACAGCAGGCGGGTTGGTTCCTCTGTCGTCGCCGGGGAGCTCTTGGTGAGGAGACCTTAGGAGAAGTTGCTAAAACAAACGGGAGGGGAGGATCGACCCGTTCAGTAGAATTACGAAGAAAGACTGTTGCTTCTCTTGGAGGCGGACCTCCCTTGATTACAGGGTGATTCACAAACTCTTGAATCCTTTTATAGAGTTTGGGAAATTTCTCAATGGTAAACAATTCCAAACCTGCAACTTCTTGTAATATAGCAACCTAATACCCAATGAAATTCGCAGCAATATGTACCAATCCTATGGTCTCTCCTCCAAAGAAATTATTGTTTTGTGATTCATCTTACAAGGAGTATGCACATTTTGTCCCTGATTTAGATATGGAGAAGATTGCTAATGTGCAGAGCACTAGCCTCCATCCCTTGGTTCCTTTCTTTCATACGCATGCAGCGCACTATCCTCCATCCCCTTCTTTAGATAATTATTTTAAATACGAAATTTGGCCTTTCGGTTAAAATCTGTCATTTGGTATTTTATATAACTGATGAAATCTATAAACAAAAGTAAAGAAATAGATATGTATTGTGTTAATTCTAATCCTTATAATGAAAAAAAAAATTTGTGTTAACAAACGTAATTCTGATTCTCGGAATAAAAATAAAATATGTTAACAAACATAATTCTGATTCTCAGAACTCTTCCAAGGCACAGAAATAGAAAAGAATCATTTTTTTTCAGAAACAATGCCAAGAATTAGAATGATTGTCATGCGCAGCCTAGGTATACAAGTATCCAAGGAAGAAGTTGAACTGAATTGGTTGCAATTAGTAACGGACCAGAAAATTGTATTTATATCTATATATATATATATATATATATATATATATTTTGGTTACATTTATATCTACATATTTAGTAGTGAGGGTGCTGCCCTAGAAAAAAATAAAGAAAATTATAAATGTATTAAAAAATAAAATAATATAAACAAGAAAACAAAAAACTTCAACTTAACATAAAAAAGTATTATTAATATTTTAAAAAAACTACATGTATTTTTTGAATTTTTGTATAAAAAGTAAGAAAAAAATAGCTAAAAGAAATATAATAAAATAGAATAAATAAGATTTTAATATTTTTTCCAAAGTAAATACACATTTATTTATATATATATATAATATAAAAGAGATAAAGTTATTTATTTATATACATTTATCTTTTAGGAGAAATATTAAGTTTTAAGTTTCTGGCCATTTGAAATGGCTAAGCTCATTTCACTTCTCGGCCCAATGGGTACTCTTAAATCGGAGGCCCAATAAGATAAGAGGACCCATAAAACCCACCGCCACCACCTATGACCAGAAGTGTAAAAAAGTTTCAATCACTTCCAGTTCGCTCCTTATTTCTCACCCACGGCTGCATGGACTTCTTCAACACACCTGTTAATTTTTTTTTTCCCCCAAAAATTTCTGTCTGAACTTCGTACAGTTGTGTGGGTCAACTGACCGGGCCGATCCAATTTTTCAATATTGCTTTTAAGTTTAAGAAAATATTAAAATACATATTTAGAAGATTGAAAGTAAGCTTTGCTTAATAAAAGAAATATGATAGGCCTTTAAAGCAATGGCGGACCCAAGGAGAGGTGTGGGTCCGCAGTAGCCCCTCCTAAATTTTTATATTTTTAATATTATATATAAAATTATATTTTTATAATATTAATAGATTATAAGTTTTAATATTTATCCCCTCCCTAAAAATATTTATAATAATAAATCTTTTTATTAGTCTTCATAATATTTATAATTTTAATATTTTTTTTGCCCCCTATAATAAAAATTTATGGATCTTAATTTAAAGTAGTGTAATAAAAAATAAAGTAAATATTTTTTGGGTCTTCAACAAAAAAATGTGGAACCCATTTTTATCCTTAAATAAAAAGTCAACTTGTGGTCTCTATAAAATTTTAGTTCTTTAAAATTATGGTTCAACAAAATATCAAAGAAGACGCATATTAGCCTCTAAAAAAAATATGAATATTGATATTTTTTTTCTAGGAAATCAAAATAAATTTCATATTTTTTTATCGATGAGCCAAATGTATTTACTCTAAAAAAACAAAAATACAACTATTCAAATGGATCAGGTGTCGTATGACGTGGTGCCTCTATTTTATTCTTGGAAAAAGTGTGTATCATTTTAAAATATGTAAAGTTGTGTCATTTTAAGTGAGAGAAAGAGAGAGTGGACAAAAAAATATGAATGTGTGGGTCCACCTCTTTCTGAGAGTGAAATGACATAAGTTCTGTCATTTAAAAGGACAAACACTTTTCCCTTTATTTTTCGATAGTGCCTCTATTTTAGCGCTGTTAAGTGTTAAGTACGTCATGTGTCGCTCCAGCTCGGATAATATATATATATATATATATATATATATATATGTATATATATATATATGGGGTAAACATTTCTCAAGCAGCTTGAGATAAGTTTATCTGCAGCTAGCCCCAAAACTACGTCGTTTTGATTAATAAAGAGTATTTATGTAATCTTAGGTGAATTAATAAAGGGTGTTTCAGTAAAATGTATATGATATAAAAATAAATAAAATTACAATAACACCCTTCATTAATTCACCTAGAATTACATAAACACCCTTCATTAATCAAAACGACGTAGTTTTAGGGCTAGCTGGAGATAAACTTATCTCAAGCTGCTTGAGAAATGTGTTTCCCTATATATATATATAGGGACATGATCCGTTTACAAACTTTTTGGAATTTTTTTACAAATTACACTATATTCTCCCGGGAGAACATAGTGTAGTTTGCAAAAGTTTGTATTCTCTCGGGAGAATATAGTGTAGTTTGTAAACAAAAAAGTTTGTAAATATAACCTGCCCCATATATATATATATATATATATATATATATATATATATATATATATATATATATATATATATATATATATGGGTAGACATTTCTACAGCCACTTTAGATAAGCTTATTTATAGCTAGCTCCAAAACTACGTCGTTTTGATTAATCAAGGATGTTTTAGTAAAATTTATATGAGAAAAATAAATAGAATTACAATAAGACCCTTCATTAATTCACCTAAAATTACATAAACACCCTTCATTAATCAAAACGACGAAGGTGTGGTGCTAGCTGTAGATAAGCTTATCTAAAGTGGCTGTAGAAATGTTTTTTTTCTCCATATATATATATATATATATATATATATATATATATATATATATATATATGAGGCAGGATATTCTTACACCGGTGTACAAGTTAGAAGTCTTACACGCAATCTTGATCATTGATCCACTTGTATCCAATGGCTCACATTCCCAAACTTGACACTTTGACACTTTGTGTGAGAGTCATTAGATCAAAAAAGATCAATGACTTCTATTTATAAACATGTGACTTCATTGATCTTTTTTGATCTAATGACTCTTAGACTATGAAGCACTGACACTTCAAAAATCTTGACGTGTCGTGTCCGACACTTCCCGACACTCTCGGACACCCCGACACTTCAACACGCGTTATAGAAATTCAAAAAAAGATTCAAAGGTTGCGTTGCGTTGAGTTTTTAGTTCCAACTATTAGATTCGTTAGATTACAATTACCCTTTTAAATTGAGTTTAATATAAATATTTGGGATATCTTATGTTTCATTGCAGAATTTATAAATATTATAAGTTTAAATTCATTTTTTGTTAAATTATTGAATGTTAAATATAATATACACTACATAAATTAAAAATATTTAATATCAAAACGTGTCCTAACGTGTCGAAATCTAACATTTTTTAGAATTAACGCGTCGGAGTGTCGTGTCGTATCGTGTCACGTGTCCCATGTCAGTATCGGTGCTACATAGCTCTTAGATGAGGTGTCAAAGAATCCTACCCCTATATATAGAAAATTTTTCAAATTTTTTGCAGTTAATGCAGATAAGTTATCTGCATTTATTCTCAAAACGACGTCGAATTGGACTTACTGTAGATAACTTATCTGCAGTAACTCAGAAAAAGTGAACCCTATATATATATATATATATATATATATATATATATATATATAGGGGAAAATATATCTATAGCTACTTTAGATATTGTTGTCTATAGCTACCCTTTTTTTCACTAAGTACGACCGGTCGTACTTAGTTATAACAATAAAGTTTTTCTTTTCTTCTCTTTCCTCAGACATTGTCGTCTGACGTGGCAGAGAGAGAAAATGCAATTTTAATGTACGACCGGTCGTACTTAGTGAAAAAGGTAGCTGTAGACAACCTTATCGAAAGTGGCTGCAGAAATGTTTTCTCTATGTATATATGGGTTTTATAAGAGTTATGTTGTAGGAAAAGTGATTGTGTAATTTTATAGAGATTCGTTTTGCGTGCCGTATTTTTTTTTTATTTTGTTTCAAAAAGTATGGGCCGCACAAAATGTTATATGTGTAGGAAACTTTTTTGTGTCATGTGAAATGATATATATATATGAGGTAGGATCCCTTGACACCAGTGTCAAATTTGAAATTTGACAACTCTTCTGAGAGTCATTAGATCAGAAAATATCAATGGTGTCACATGCTTACATATCAGAGCCATTGATTTTTTTAATCTAATGGCTCTCAGATGAGGTGTCAAATTGCAAATTTAACACTGGTGTCAATGGATCCGACACACACACAGATATATATATGTGTATATATATGTATATATATATATATATATATATGTATAGATGTATATATATATATGTATATATGTATATATATATATGTATATATATATATGGGTTTATCATCTAGTTATCATTTAACATGATCACACAAATTTCCTACACACACAACATTTTGTGGGGCCCGCAGCAAAAATAAAATAAAATTCTGACACGCAAGACGAATTTCCACTTTTCCTACAGCACAACTCTTATAAAACCCTATATATATATCCGTGTTCATTAGTCAATTAATTATTGATTTTACAAGTGGAAGTTAAATTAAAGTGGATTTTTGCGAATACTCATTCGTCTGAGTAAGGTTTATCACACTGGTTAATCATCCCTTTATTTTATAAGTGAAACTCATAATTAAATCAAAACTTGTGCCTTTACTCATTATTCTTTAAGATATTATCGAATGTTAAGAAAAATACTGAAATACATATTTAGTTGATTAAATAATAGTAGGCTTTTGAAATAATTTATTTGTTTTTGTATATAGACACTAATGTCTACTAGCTAGAAAAGATAGTTATTGGATAATATGTATCCTTGTTTTTTTTTTTTTTTTTGGTATTCTATCCTTGTTGTTTTCAATTATATTATTAATTCACCATTTAATTTAATGAGATGAGACATTAATATTGTTGCAGCATCATACAGTTCTAGTGCTGCTACGATGTCACGAGTCGCTTTAGTCCTTAATATTTTATTTTCTCATAAATGCCCTATATACTAATAAAACAACCCTTGATTTTATAAGTAATTATAAGTCAAATTAAAAGGAAACTTGTCTCTATTCTCATTGATTTTTAAGGTATGGTCAACTAGCCCTTGATTTTACAAATGAAACTCATAATTAAACCGAAACATGGCCTTTATTCATTCCTTCCATACGTTAAGAAAAAATAAAAATTAAAGTACATATTTAGTTGATTAATTAAGAGTAGGTTTTTGAATTTTTTTTTTATCTTGATATTCAAATGCTTATTAGAAAATATAACTTCAAACACATCTGTATTTTATATTATATAATTATTTCATCATTTAATTACATTTAATGAGTTTAGACATAGTTGATATTAATAAGGATGTCACGTATCACTCCTAATAAGATATTTATTTTTTCAAAAAAGTCCTTTACACGAGTCAGTCAGTTCTTAATTTTACGGATAAAAGTCAAATTAAACCTAAACTTCGACCTTTTTTTTTTTGGGTAAATCGAAACTTCGACCTTTATTCGTTCTTCTGGTGAAGGTTTTATCATACTGGTCGATTAGCCCTTGATTTTGTAAATGAAACTCAAATTAAATCAAAATTTGTGCATGTACTCATTATTTATCAATATATATATATATATATATATATATATATATATATTTATATTTATATGGGTTTGTTTTTTATGATATTACTTTAGATAACTTTATCTAATGTTCATCAAAACGACGTTATTTTGGGACGGAAATCATGGTATTTTTGTAATTTTAATTTATTTCAGGGTTATAATATAATAATCTTTATTATTCTAATTTTTTAATTTTTCAACCTCAAAATGACGTCGTTTCGATGAACATTAGATAAAGTTATCTAAAGTAATATCGGAAACTTTTTTTTCCCTATATATATATTTATAATTGATTATATATGTATTGGCTTTTAAAATAACATTTTTTTATCTCGACATAATGTCTATAGAAAATACAGCTAAACATAACAGAAATAATAAATTTTTTAATTTTTCTGATATATTTTTTATTTCATTGTTTACGAAGGCTCAATTTAGGTGCACTTATAAAAATTGTCCTTTTTACGTGACATATTTCAAGAGATATTTAATTAAATAGCAAATACTTTGATTTTAAATGCACTATTTGTTAAATGCTGTTCTTTTTTTATGAAATTAATGGTTTTTTAATGTTTCAGATTTTTTAAGTTCATCTAGATATATTAAAAAAATATAAAAATATTTTTTTTCTATCATAAAAATAAGGGACTAACATTTCTTCTATAACATAAGATAAAATTATTTACTGTAACATTAAAATGAATGTATGGTAGTAAAATTCATTACAAGAGAAAAGTAAAATTTGTTAAAATATCATAAAATTTTTATCATAAATTCTAGGATGATATCATTTTAAATTGGAGGAGATAAATTTATCTTCAGGGAAAAGCATTTTTCCAAAGAATTATTCAGCACTAAATTGTACATTTACAACAATTTTACTAAAATATCTAACCTAAAGAAAGTTTGGGTCAAGATATTTTTTCTATCAACCTCCAGCGCTTTTTTCCACGTCCTGGTGCATTTGCGCAATTGTCAAATGTTCGTAATAACTGCATTGCAAAGTTAATTGGGTGGTCACTGCCCACAGATGCCTTGATATTAATTCATAAATTCAACGGTGTGCTCTAAACAACAATTCTTGAAACTATAAATTCTGAACTTCAATCCAGTATTCCAAATCTTCTGCAATGACCACTAATCTACTAAAAAAATTTGACCACTATACATAAGAGGAATGCTCAATTTATACAGTATAAAAATAATATTTTATATTTAATCTTAATTATTGATATATTTATATCTAATTTTTTTAATTTATTCTCAAATACACGCACGTGGATATGCACGTACGCATGTACACACATAAATATAGGTTGGGTTGAACAATTTTTAAATTTTAATAATTTATCATTGTAAGAGAGATTAAAATTAACGATTGACATGAGATATACTTTTTAATGTGATGATATGAAAATAATTCATATATATTTATATTTGTATGTATATGATCTAGATTCAAGGTGATGTCAAATCCAATCGAAATCAATTGAACCTACTTACAAATTTTTTTGCTGTGGATTTATAAATAGTTATAAATTTTAGAAACTAATAATTATATAATTTTTATTCTTCTAATAAAATATTTTTATTATACATTTAACCTTTACAAATTTAAATTACAAATCTAATAATAAGTCTACAATGCATGCATCTCCCTTGTGTTTTATTTTTATTTTGGTACTTTTTTTTTTTTAACTTACATTAATTAAAATCTGATATAGGGAAACATGTCCAATATTTCTGCTGAGTTTTTGATAATTATTAGATTTATAGGTTAACAAAACATTAATTAATTGTTCGAATTAAAGTATACCTCCTTATGAATTTTTTTTTCTTCCTGACATGTGAAATTGACTATTTACAACAAACCTAGTAAGAATGGACCACTTAATTTACTCATTCTCAGAGATCAAGACAAAATAAAGGATACAATCGAAGATATGAAAAAAGAAAATTGTTGACTAATGTGTGTATGGTTCATCAATATGCCAGTGACTAAACAGTCTACCCATGCAACCCTTAAGGCTAAATGGACCATTGAGTTCAAGACAAGTTAAGCCTATGAAGCGGAAAACATTGTCTTATTTTATTTTTGGGTTTATCATTTATTATTTAACACGACCACAAAATTTTTTCTACACACACAACATTCTGTGAGCCCGCAGCAAAAAAAAAGAAATTCCGGCAAGCAAAACGAATCTATATACATAACAGAATCACTTTTCCTACAACATAATTCTTATAAAATATTTTTTTTAATTTTATTTACAAACTTTTTTTTACAAATTCCCAAAGTAACATAACTTGCAACCACACAAAATGAATTTTCTTTTTGTAATTTATAAAATAAAATTGTAAACATCTCCTATGTTCAAAGTAACATAAAAAACATTGGCTTCCAAACAATTTCAAGAATTTGCATAAAGAAAGAGAAAGGGAGAGCTATAATAGTTAAAAAGTTTAATTCTATATTAATCATCTGTCTATCTATACAATGGGAAAGAGGGAGGGTGGTACCAAAGTAAAGATTACTTTTAATATTTATAATTTAAGAAGCTACAACAAAGGCCATAGCTAGCTAGAGATGGATGGAGTTATGTGCCACTTCCACTCGCTATTCTTGGCGAGGGCGTGCCAACCACAGAGAACTCAGTGCACGCAGACGATGGAAATACTCGGCTATGGTTAGAAAACACCTTGCTGCTTGACGTATCGTTAGGATCTGATGCAGACGGTGAATGGTTTGGTGCCTCAGATTATCCGCCTGTAAGTTCAAATGTCAATTTAATTTGATTTTCTAATTCTCATTCATGTCATATATGTGTGTGTTTAAGGGAGGTTTAGAAAATCAACCTTTGCATGCAGCTTCAACGGATGAGATCAATGGAATTATTATGATCAAACATAGACAAAAAGTGGTTGGAATGAAAACTATTGTTGAGATATATAAAACCATTAATGTAATCTCATCCAACAGCTTAAGCTTTCGTGTTGAATTGGTTCTTTACATGGTTTCAGAGTCTCACCTAACCGTTAAGCTTTTGGGTTGCCTTTTCTCTTTTAAACTTTGAAACAAGAATACTAACTAAAACCTCTACACCCACTAATTCAATGCTTGTGACGAGGTTTCCATAGTCAAATTTTGTAACATTTAATCAAAATTTGGGTCCTCTACGTACTCCTCCGTCACTAAAACACTTCATTATGAAAATAGACAGTATGCGATTTTTCACGGTGCCGTAAAATACCTTAATTATTATGTACATATTAATATATAGATTCATGTATTATTTTCAAAGAGGTTGACTAATTGTTCAACTTGGAGACATTAATTTCAAACATTGGATTTCTGAATCCCAAACGGCAACGACAATAATGATCGCACTAAACCCGTGGACCATTTGTAGGAGTAATTTCAAGTCAGAATTGTGGCCATAAGAAGTCTAGAACAAAACATTACAAATTGGTCAAACTATGACTGGATGAGCTTACAGATGAATTAGGGAAAGGTTTACTTGTAATGAAACCTCATTATCATTATGATTAGTATTGTCTACCTAAAGATTCCTTTAGTTTTTTGTTTCCCATTGTTGTGATTTGTTATTGTAACAGATTCAAAGAGGATATGTATTCTTGGATGAATGACTTAAAATTAGCATCTATTCATATGTAGAAATTAATAAAAGATTATTTGCGGTGAAACCAAAAATAAAAAAAAGGATATGTATTCTTGGATGACTTAAAATTAGCATCTATTCATATGTAGAAATTAATAAAAGTTGGTGAACCAACTTTGATGTGATGAATAGAGCGCACACACACATATATAGAGATGACCGGTGCAGATTAATTGTCATAAATTTCACAAAGAAATTTATGTCATTTTACCAATGCTGTTAATTCAACTGATAAAATTCCAAGATCAAGTCCTATTCTTACTTAGAAAAGAAGGATATGTCCCATTTCATTCAAAACTCATCTAACACCGTATGTTGCATTCTGTCTCACCCTAAGTTCACTTGCAAACCCAAAACATCTCGAGCATTGGTCTGTTTTTGCTTTTAGAAGTAGTCAAAAAGGAAGTTATGGGGATGGGTCTATATGTTGTGTCTTCAAGTCAAACGGTTACGACCATGACATCACAGAGATATGGGGCTATAGAGGGATATCTTTAAATTAGGATTGCATGTCTCGGTGAGGGACCACCGATCTGTTCTAGTGTCACGTGTATAAGGACCAATAGCACACGTTAGTAACCTTAGACATTCAATGTTAATGAAATGTTCAATACGATATATCCTCATTTATAAACTTTCAGCACTACAGCAAGGTAACCTTTAAGGTTGTACTTGAGCTGTATGTTCTATTGTTCTTATTATGGTACCTTTGCAATGCTTTTAATGCGTATGAGTACGTACTAAACTTTATCCAATCCTTTTTTAAATTGTACAGACTACAAGCTAATATATATTTGTGTGTTTAATCCTAACAAGTACTAAAAGGGGGAAATAATTTTTCTACCACTTTTATGCTTTACTACACACATACCCCGTCAATTTGGTTGCATGTAACTTCCCTAATATATTAAGGTGCATGTCTGGTATATATATATAATGTATCCAAGTACATGTACCAGACAGAGTCGAAAGGAACTAGAGTCCTTTTCGAGATATAAACATTGCCCCCCCCACAACGTACGTCTAAATGAGATGCAGATATTTATAATGTGTTTGTAGATTCCATATAACCACCTCAAAGTGAGAGAGACATGCATGGAAGGAGTTGTTCATGGGGTTGGGGCAGGTCTCCCTACCCGAAGAGCAACAGATTATTTTTCCTACCTGACCCCACGAGATCCGTTATGGAAACTTATATCATGCCATGTGGGACCACACAACTAATCAACCAAGACAATTACGGTCACGAAACTCCCTCACCAAATCACAAATTTTTATATTATTTTCTCTATATAATAAAATTTTTTTACATATTTTAATACCGACCCTTTTTAAATTTCCTTAGTAAAAAAAAAAAAAGATAATTGTAAAAAATATTTATATCATTTTTTACACTTACAATATATATATATATATATATATATATATATATATATATATATATACGGTTAAGATATGGTGATAAAAGATGATTATAAATTTCTTATTACGCACTCATTTTAAAATTTAGGAGAAACGTGTTAATGTCAATGTCAATGTAAGGTACCTGTCTCACGAAACCTTCAAGAGTGGAGAGCTTGTTCATGGCCATTGCCATATGTCCCATGTAGTTAGCCACATTGAGAGGATAGCTCAAAGAGTCTGCTGTTATAGTGTTTGATAGAGATTGATTGAGAGCCTCAAGCCCTTGGGAGAGAGCCTCTTCTGCCTCTTGCGTAGATTGTTGCAATCCACATATACCCAGTATTTGTTGCTCAGTCAAAGGCTCAATTTGACCCAGAATAATCTAAAAATACTTACACTAATTAAATTAATATAAACATATATTTCAACTGAAAATAAAATATACAGCATGTCTAGATCATAGAAATTAAGTTCTTGTATGTATTTATATAGATGTACTATAATGATGCATATGTATGAATATCAAATCACAAAATGTTATGGTTGTGAGAGTTTGTTTATTGACTAACTACAGTACAAAGAAGAAAACGAGAGATTGAAACCCTGCCACTCTCTTTCTCTCTACTTAATTTCTTAATCGGTCTCTATTTCCAGCCAGAAATTGGAGTTAAAGTCATGGCATGAAGCCCAACTCTACCCATTACCGGAAACCTTCTCGATTCCTTTCGTCATTCATCTATGACATTAAATTCATAGTCCTCAGTTTTTCTTTGCTAGAACCACCGACAAAACTGAGTTCATACATTTATAAGATCAATTACTTCTCATGAATACCACATATAACGCACCCCAATTTCCTGCCCCCTCTCCGCATGTAAGTTATAAAAAAAAAACAAAAAAACCATAACCCATATTTTAACTATATAATATTGATAAAAGAGTAGGACATTATTTTGAAAAACAGAAAAATAAAATAAAAAATGCTAAACTCGATCACTTGGTAGTTCACATAGAACTCCATATTTTTTTGTCATCTAGTTGTCATTAATGTTGTCATAACTGGGATTTATGGATATTATTTCTGAGCCAGGTTGGGTTATAATATCCTTACCTTAATGAGTTCAGATGGCTTGAATCCACCAATCCACATGAAGCAACGTTCAGCTGGGGTCTTCCACATGCCAGAAACAAGATGGAATACATCTGTTTTGGCCACTAAGCTCTTGAGGTTCATTACATGGTCATAATGTGCCAAATAATTATCAACAAATAGTCTAAGCTCATTCTCAGGAAGGTGCTCTTGAACCGCTGCTCTCAGCTCACACACTAGGCGATGGTTCTCCTCTAGCCATCTAGCATATTCTACGTCAAATATTGCAGCATCTGAAATTTATACCCAAATTTATAAATCATATTGAAAAATCCAAGTGGACAAATAATCATGTACATAGAGACAATTGTTTTATAAGAGACCTGGGCTCATACTATTCATAGCCACAGGAAGTCCTTGCTCTCCTCCCAAAAGTGCTGCACCTCCTCCGCCTAAGAACATGCCCTAAAATAAAAAAAACTAGCGTTGTTTGAACTCAAAACTTTACCAACATCATGCATATTTATAGCATTGTTGATGCCCAAAAAGAAGACTTTTTTTTTTGTTTTTTTGTTTCCTTCCTTACCTGAGATCTTGCACGTTGCAGCTCTTGTTCAAGTTGATTAAGCCTAATCCTACTTGACTCTAGCTGCTGAACATATGCCTGAGAAAGAGAATGAAAAAAAAGAGGACAAATAAGAGTCCTTTGACAAGTCTTACCAAAAAAGTGTAAAACAACAAAGATGAAATAAAATTATAATCACTTACCTTTTTCCTAAGCCTGCTTTTCCTAGCTGCCTCCCTATTCTGAGCAAGTCTTCTGAGTGTCTGTGCATAACGTTTTTAAAGCACATATTATAATTGAATATCACTGAAAAGTTAAAAAAATAAAAAAAAATAGTTTGATATAGAAGCAAGAAAAATTTAGGAGTTAACCTTAGGATCTGGTGTTTTAGGTCCTTCATGTTCAGAACTTGACGTTGGACCCTTGCGATTGGTCTCTCGCTGTATAATAGTAAACGCACAGCGTAGATGATTAGTTAGATAAAATTAAGAAAATAATAATAACTTAAGCTCAGAACCTCATGCTTACCAAACTTTGATTCTTGTTCTATTCATTTATAATTTAATTTATTTTATATATATAAACGGTGTTTTGTACCTTGATAGCTTTGGGTGGTTCAGGGACAGAGGTTTCGTTTTGTGGGTTGGCCAACTCCATCGAAGGCTTTGACGGTCTTTTAGATCCACTTGTTTGCGGAGAAACTAACTCTACGCTAGCCTATAAAAAATCAAATATTAAGTAATTATTTACTATTATTAATATTGTTGAAACTCATTAATTAACCGCAGCTAGCTATATATGCAGTACGGAATAATAACAAAAAAGAGAGTGTGTGTGGTATGGTATGGTATCTAATACACAATTGACAGTGAGATAATTATATCACCTTGGAATTGGATGATGATGGCTCTACGTGCATAGGCTGAGACGGGAAAATGTTGAGAGTTGGAGGCCTCATTCCTGATGATGATGAGTTATCTGCTGAGACTCATACATGCACCAAATTTAGCACCATCAATTATGTGGTAAATAAATATATCTAAGCAAATCATATATATATATATATGTATATAGCATGCAAGAGGGAAAGAGGGTTTGTTTTTTCAAAGGCGAGAATGATTACTATAGGAGTCAAAGGAGAGACAAAGCAAGAGAGGTGTGAGTGTGAGGCAAAGAAAGCTGGTCTGGTTTGGGAATGAATTATCATGCATTTGTTGTAGCTCTGTCATCAAAACAGAAAAAGAAGGAAAAAGTATAGAAAGTAAAGGCAAAGAAGGAACCCGAACCCATACCCTATTAGTTCCCTTTTCAGTACATGTGGTATTTTGAAGGAGATCATGACACCCGGTTTGTTACATGTCATGGTCTCACAGCTCCAACCAATAAAACAAGAAACTAATAAAATAAAATAAATTAAAAACAGAGAGAGAAAAAGAAAGGAGCAAATTTTTTTTTTTTAACTTCTCTGCAAGGATCTGGTCAACAAGAGTACTATGGTGCAGATATGATCTTCTGAACATACTTTTGGTGTGACCCAAAGAGAATCTCCCAAACAGAAGAGAAGTGAGAGGAAAGGTGTTTCTCTTTTTTTGAATTTGAAGGAGAATAAGGTTATTGGAAATTGGAAACAAAAAAAGAAGAAATAATCTTAACGTGTTTGTTTGTGTGCAAGTGTTGGGACTTTTGGGGAGAAAAGAAAAGCTCACGTCTTTGGTCTTGAACGCTTGAAGGGTCTGCTTGTCCATCGAGATAGAGAAAAAGAGCTTGATCCAATTCACCTAAATCATAAGCTCCGGAATCTTTGTTTCTGCTGACATAAACACATGTATGATTATAAATTAAAAAAAAAAAAACACAACAACAAAGGTAAAAAAGAGTATAAGACAAATGGTTCATCTCATCATAAACTGGGTGAGAGTGACTAATTAAGAGTAAGAGATTTTTTTGAAAAGTACTACACTTGGGACTCCTATTATATATAACTCACAGGTAGTTTCCTGGGATAGAGGACGATGAAGAAGATTGCATCATCCCAAAAGAAATTTGGTTGTCTTGTATTTGATGGTGATGAAAGTGGTGATGATGATGATGACGGTGTTGATGTGGTGGGAGAGGTTCCATTTGAGTGGTTGTTGAGTTTGTGCTCTTAACACTGGAAGCCATAACCAAAGAAGAACCTAAAAGCTTTGTTGTCTCTTGCTCTTGTTGTTCTCTTAAAGTAGCTCTCGTAAGCCCCATCAATGGTGAAACCGCCTTTTGTTTTTTCCACTTGAAATCATTTCCTTAGTCTACGGGAAAAAGAGAAAGAGAGAGAGAGAGGGGAAGGGTCGGTTATAATGGAATAGCTAGTAGAGAGAGTAATAAGAGAGAGAAAGAGAGAAAATAGAATTGAATGCAACCAAACAAAAGACAAGACTTCTTTTTCTATTACATCTCTTTCTCTCTCATCTCTATGAGAAGTAGATGACTTTCTGCAAACTTAAAAACTTTTTTTCAGATAAACCGGGTCCTCTCAGCACATCCTCTTCAACACTCTCTCTCTTTTCTCTCTAGAAGGGCAAGAAGGAACTTTTTTTCTTATTATTTTTTTTTTTTTGGAGATACCAATTTTGAATTGAAAGATGAGATGTAACGTGGAATAGAAAACCACTTTAAGAGGTGAGATTATTTATTTTGGTGAGGGAATACCATTTTTTCTTCGGTGTAAATGGAAGTGTAAAAGTAGAAAAGATAAAAAATAATAGGGATAAAAAAGGAAAGAAAAAATTGATATAAAAAATATTTCTCTAAAGAGGCATAAGAAGAAAATGTCCGGGAATGGATTTTTAAAAATATAATTTTTACACTCAATTTATGATAATATTTAAAAAATTTAAATTTCCTAAAAGATTCCTTCTGTATCCCTCTTATTTTATTTTATTTTTTGAGTACATTCTGTAGCCTTCTTATTGTATAGCTGAAATGACCAAAAAGTCATCCTCTATGTTCAACTTTTATTATTGACAATTTCATGCAAACTTACACGTAGACCCCTCAGGCGGCTTTGTCTGTTGGATAGTACTTACAAGATGTTAGCACACCACAATTTACATAAATTTTTTTTACGCGACATGTAATATTTACAAAAAAAAATTATATTTATTTGTACTATTATTGAACCAAAATCAGATTAACAATTACAAAATAACATTAAAGAGTTAATTTTGATTTTCATCCAACAATAATAAAAATAAAATTTGTAAGAGAAAATATTTATAAATATAATCTATTTGTATATATATATATATATATATATATATATATATATATATATATTAATCAATAATGCATGATTTTCTTAGGAAAAAGTTATATTTATAACTTTTTTTTCCATTCAATAATCTCTTGTAACTACCTGATCAAATAAGGATTTATTTTTAAATAATTAAATATATGGTTATCAAAAATCAAATAAATAATTATAAACTGATACTAAATGAGAGCCGTTGATTTATTTTTAATCTAACGAAGTTGTTGTAAGAGAAAGATGTTATAAATAAGGATTTAATAACCAATGATTTGTAAACTTCTTTACTTAGGCACGTCTGTTTCTATACATTTTTTCTTTTTTCTTTTTTATTCTTTCCGTACATCTTCATTTTTTTATTGAAAATAAAAATTTATTTTTATATTATTATCTTCTCTCTCTTAATTTTTTTATTTTTTTTATAGAAGCCCCATTTCAAATAAAACAAGACGATTATGATCTTATTTTATATAATTAATAACCATTAATTTATATGTATGAGATTTTTTTATACTTTGAAATCCCTTGTCAACTTGGAGAGGTAACATTCACCCTTAATTATTTCGAAGGAGATATATTAAATTATATTCCTATGTGTCTTCTTAACCAAGCCGTTATAGAAATATTTGACAATGATATTCCTTAAGTTTGAAAATGATTTTATTACAAGTTGAATCTTATAAATCGTTTTCAAGAGTGAAGAATATATATATATATATATATATATATATATATATATATATATATATATATATATATACAATTACAGTTATTTGAAGCGAGCTTTCAGACGTAAGTTATCTCTATATGGCGGATGGTTGAAAATACCTCTATAATCTATTTTAGAATTGTCTCAACATGGACAAATTTGACTTTCGGAAAAGAATAAATATATTAAGGAAGATAACGACTAATAAATCCCTGAACACAATTTCAAGTTATGAGATTATATATAGTGATTCAAGTTTCTATCTCCACACCGAGAGATTGCGTCCGAGGCCCACTATATAATCCTCGAAGGTGTTCCAAGCGAGTAAAAGGGTAAAAGCAATTGGGCAGCCCGAAAAGAAAACCACAGAATTTATTTAAAATTTGTTCAGAAAAATATTTCTGCGGTTAATATTTACTTTCAAAACGACGTCGTTTTGAGCTTAATGGTGGAAAAAGCGAACACAAATTTGTTATGGTTCAAAGATAGTTGTTGGATAACCTTAAAAAAAAGAGATAGTTGTAGGATAAAAAACTGGTAATGATCACTTATTTATACATGAGAGTAAAGTGTGTGTCATTTTAAAGGATATAAAATTATGTCATTTTAAGAGAGAGAAAGAGATAGATAAATGAGGAACGAGAGTTGACAAAAAAAATAAAGGTGTGGGTCTCACCTCGTTGTGAGAGTGAAAGGATATAAGTTGTGTCATTTAAAAAGATAAATATTTTTCCCTATACATGAATAGTTAATACATCTAATTCATTGTGACTACGTACAATTCAAACAACAATTTCTAGTTGTTTAGAAATTTTCAAAAATAATGAGAAATTATATAAAGCATTTCATAAGGTTTTTACTAAAATTGTCTGCAAATTGAGATATTTAATTAAATAAGGGAAATCATTGACTTTGACAATCTTTGCTATGTGAAGGCCATTAAGTTTGTTTATGGGCAAACCAATGTCAATTATTTAATTATTTGTGGTTATTTTAAATACTTTTTTTGTTACATTTGCTAAATGCTATAAACTCAATTTCTGTAGCAAAATTATTCAAAAACATATAGATATACATACGCCACCAAAGTCAATACCTCTTGAAATTCTTATGCCACGAAACTTGTTTTTGCCCCAAACATTCTTGAATCTTGTTGAATATGTTGCTGGCAGGACTATAAAACATGTCCAGTGTAAATACTAATTTTTTGTATGCTTTATTAGTAAACGTCACCAATATTATTAAGGGAAATGGCTTTCTGGGGAACACGTGCATTGACCTACAAAACTCATTTGAAGGTATTCAAATTGGGAGACATGAATATTTAGAAGTGCTAGCTACTTAAAAAGGCTTAACTGTCGTCAACACTATCATTGAAGCAATGAACCTATAATAAATAAGCAATCGGTTCACCCCATGGCAATTTCTCTCTTTCTTTTTTCTGTGTTTGTGAGGAAAATATTAGCATATGACTGCAGGTCTTCAACATATATATATACATCATACCCCACCGAAAATATCTTCTTTTCTTCTAACCTCCAGTATTAATTATCAACCCATAACTCTTAAATACAGCAAGTCATATAGCATACATTTAGTGTGGAAATCACTGTTGTCATTTAAGAATAAATTTGATCTACAACAATATATATAATATCATCCTCTGTTGTGCGTTGTTAAAAAAAAAAAAAAGCAAAAAGAAAAAGAAAAACTTAATCTATTATTAATTAATTCGTCATACATGACTTACTTGAAGAATGATTCTTGGTCAATATTTCCTACATAAAAAAATTAATTGGTATACATTTTCAATATAAAGAGTTTTACAATAATGTTAATTAATATTTTAATCGATATTTAAATAAAAGTAATAATAATATATTAAAATATTTGTGGATGTTAGTATATACTGATACTACATACCAATTAAATTCAAAAATAAAATAAAATAAATGATAAAAAATTTGGATGAATAAATGGTATTATTAGTACGTTATAAAGGGAAAAGTTCACCATTGCCATGTGGTTTCTTCCAGAATCACTTATGCCCCTGTGGTTTTTTATCACATATGCCCCTATTATTTGCAAAAGAATATGTTTTTTATCACATATATCCCTGTGGTTTTTTTTTTTACAAAACACAGATATATGTGATAAAAAAACCACAGGGGCATAGATGATTCTGAAGCAAACCACATGGGTATTGGTGAACTTTTCCCTAGATTAAATTATTGTATTTTATATGAAGTACACTCTTAATTTTAAAATCGTAATGCTTATAGAGAATTGGCTTAAATATGGTAAATTTGTTTGCCTTCGTACATTAAACAAAAAAAAGTGTTGAACATATGCATCAAATGTTGCAGTTCTTTCAGAACATTGATAAAATATGTTGGCATTGATAAAATATCACCCTTTTAGTAAAGTATTAATTTGAGATATGTTCTCATATATCGATTTGGATTTGGGGGTTTCTTTTACTTCTTTACGGTTTGATTTTATTTACTTATTATTTTGATAAACTATTAGTTGTTATATATAAAATTTTGTACAGATCATGATTTGTTCAGTGGATTGGGTTAAAATTTGCCCAAACAATTAGTGATTGTATATTCTCATATAAAGACATTAAGGTTGCCTCTGAGTCTATCCATGGAATTTGATTGTGCAAGTTTTATTGCTTTCTAATGACGAGCCTAATATTTTGTTTGTGGGATAAAAAATTAATAAATAAGCTATTATCAGTGTAAACTTGATTTTCCTTCTCTCTCTTTATATATATACATATATATTTTTCCTATATATATTATCTCTTGACATCTAGCAAATAATGGAATCATAACCATGTTGCTTGGATAGCAAATAAATTGGAGTAAATCATAACCACACAAAGGTGAGTGAAAACATTAAATGCAGGGAATTATAATCAATCAACGATGTAAGATTTATTGTTGGACGTCCAGCAGCCAGAGAAATAATTTTACCTATATATATAAATGATTTTAGTTATTACTGTTAAATATGTAATTCTGCTAGTTAGGCCCACTAGAATATTTGATGATAATTCATATGTCGGTCATAACTTGAAATTTTGGTCGTGACTATGTGATCTTTGAAGAAAAATTAAAAAACGGCTTGATTTTGTATATTCTCATATAAATACAAGTAAGGTTGCATCTGAGGACTACCGCAATGGGAATACACCAACCGTAGCAAGTTTTATTGCTTCATATATATCATAACCTAAAATATTAAAAGATTGAGTTCATGGTGAAAGACCTCATACATGCTAGAGGATTATTCTAAAACCTCCTATATGCTAGAGGATTAATGATGGTATCAAATTGAAGATGTCAAAGTTTTCGGGTTAGATGTCCTTAGACTTTTGTAACACATTGGATATCACTATATATATATATATATATATATATATATATATATATATATATATATATATATATATATGCATTGAAAATTGTTTTGTAAGAGTTTGATTTAAAAGGTGAAAATTTGGAGCCAAATTTTTGTTGTTCCTCACTGCAACACTTGCTTCAACAAACATGTTTCGTGAGCAGAGGCTTGCTCGCTCAAGCAAGCATGCCCGCAGGCAAACATGAGTTTTGTTTAAAAACACATGTTTCTCTGTTCTAAACATAATATTCACACACCATTCTCTCTCTATGAAAAGAAGAGCTCTCTCTGAAATTTTCAGAAATCAAATGTTCAGGAAACATCTTATATATATATATATATATATATATATATATATATATATATATGTGTATATATTCTCATTCTTCTTTTCATCTTTCTCTAAGAAAACTCCAAATTCTCTTCAACATTCTTTTGTTCATCTTGAACCCTAAACTTTGTGCATCTGGTTCTGAAATTTCTACACCAATTATTTAGTTTTGTTGTGGGATTTGGAACATTGTTCGTCGTTCTTCAAGTTTGTGCATAGGAAGCAAATCTTTCTTGGAATCAAAATTCAAAGAACAACCTATATTCTCTGTTTTGGCTGCCGAAATTCGGAGTTCTTATGGAAGCAAGTCTAATTGGATTCTTGTGAATCTCTATTGTGGTATTTTCAAAGGTAACTCATTTTTCTCTGTTACTCCTTGATTAGAAGAATTATTTTGAAATTTTGGGCAAATCTTGGTTGAGAATTTCGAATCTGATTTTGCATTTTCATTATGGCATATTCTGTTTAATTCAAATAATCTTACCATTGATTAAAAGCTTAATTTTGAATTGTTCATCGGTTTAAAGACTTATTGTTAGATATCCAAGTTCGTTGATACTGAAATTTTAGGGATCTTAATACATATATCCTTATCTTGATTTTATGCTTCTATCATATAATCTTGGATTTTGGTTTATGCCGTATTTGATATATCTAGTGTGATAGGACACTTTCATCTTTGATTAATTCTCTTTTGACAAATCAGAAATTTCGTATTGTGTGTTAAAGTGAAATGCTTGCGTGTGTGAGAAATATGTCCTAGGTGTATTGGGTGCAACCAAGTGGGTTAGCTAGCTTTGCTTGGCTCGAGATTGTTTCTCAAGGCCTAGAGTCGCAAGAATCCACTAGGAAAGGTTGAGTTCTTGTGTGAGAGGAGTTGGTGAACTCCTAGGTTTGGCTTTAGAGAATTCTTAGAACTTGGAGCAGTGTAGGCACTAGGAAGATTTTTGATTTTTTGATTGATTGCGTGTGTGACGTGTGTTTGTAAAATGCTACTTTTGTGATCAATAAAATATTTGTGGCTATTTTAATCTAGACATAGCATCTCATTGCACTAAGGGGTGTGAACAAGATATATCGAGTGTCTACACTAATTCTGTGAAGAGTTTGAAAGTAACACTAATTCTGGTTGTATAGTGCTATAACACTTTTCAATTTGTTATATTTCCTATAGTTGTCCTCTGTTGAATTAGAATGTGTTGTAACAGTTTTTTTGGTATCTTGATTGTGCTACAACAGGTTTTTCAATTCTGATTAGTTGTATAAAAAATGTTATAGAATTTTTTTTTTTTTGAAATTGTTCCAAGGGTATCCCCAGTCGAAAACCAAGGACTAATCCCCTTGAGGGAAAGAGATCCCAAGATCGTGGGTACAACCTCTCCTAACAAAGCCTTTTTTATATACACGGCCAGGGATTGAAACCCTATCAGCATGCTTAAAGAACCCAACTATCTACCAATTGTGCCAGGTTTTGTTGATAAAGTATTGTAGAATTTTATCTGTTACTCTGATATTTGGACATTGATCATTTTCTATTTTGTATAACAAGTTAAGCTGCGTTTTCTCTTTATATAAAAAGGTCAAGTACATTTTCTATTAATATACATCATATAAAAATTGATAGGGCGTATAGGGACCTAAAGTAAAACAATAAAATTAGGGATAGGTTATTCTGCCTACTCCTCATTTGCCTACCTTTACCTACTCCTCTCAACATCGTTGGATTACAATCTCATCTAACGGTTCAGATTCAAAAGATAAATAAAACTCTTTTATTCTTTTTTTTTCTCTCTCTCTAACTCCACCTTTATTCTCTCCTCCCCTGCGATGGAGAAGACATCTTTCACTCGCATTATCACCACCTCTAAGTCTCCCTTCCGTCCCGACAATCCCGAATCTGTCTTCTCCACTCTCCAATACATATCTATCTCTGACTCCATTTTTTCCCTAATTCATTGTAATTTTTTTTCTCTCTCTCTATTTTTTTTTGGGGTTTGTCTTTGCAGTATGACTCATTCTTATTTTTTTACAAAGTGAACCCAAAACTCTGAACCGGGTTTTTTTTTTGGGATTTCTCAGATTTTTTTTTTATTTTCTCTCTCTCTCTCTAACTCCACCCTTTCTCTTCTCAAAAAATGAATTAAAAATATTCTTCGTGTGCACATATTCATTAATACATTTCAAAAACACGGTACATGAATCGATGTGCTTATGATTTTATACCACAAAAATGTCTTGAAATATGTTTGAATAAGAATCTTATTTAAAATATTGTTGTTTCCTCCTATCAGATCATCTGTTCGTGTTAATATCCAATGTACGGTTAGCCAAAAACAATTGTATCGTTTCATCCTAAAAATCATCAAAATGAAAACTGAAAATAGATCACAGATAACATTATACAATTAGATTAGGGTTGGTTAGAAGATACGCCTCTTTAAACAATGATGAAATCATTATGGACACAATTATTTTGAAAACTTGATAAGAAACGCAATATCAGCATTCATTTTGAAATCAATCTTCCTTCTTCATCGCAGGCAGGGGAGGAGAGAATAAGGGTGGAGTCAGAGAGAGAGAAAGAGTGGACTTAGAGAGAGAAAAAAAGAATAAAAGGGTTTTATTTATCTTTTGAACCTGAACCGTTAGATGAGATTGTAATCCAACGATATTGAGAGGGGTAAGTAAAGGTAGGAATAAAGGGAGTAGGCAGAATAACCTATCCCATAAAATTATTATAATTGTGTGATTGTTATGTGAATTAAATTTGCAAAATAAAACGAGGACTATGATTAGTCTTGTTGTGTTTATTGAACTAAATATTTCAATTTTGTCTAGACATATTAATTTAAAGATCTACTAACAAAAACTTTTTTTTGGAAAATGTAAGAACACCTACCTATTCATCTCCCTCTAGGTGTTTCGTAAACGTCTTTTGTAAGAAGTCACTTGCATAACACATATGTCCTTCCACTTGTATAAACTTCATTTAATCCATTATCAACCAAAGTGAAAAAACTCCATCGCACTTAAAAATCCCAAGAGTTTATTTAGTGATAAACAACGTAGGAAATGGAAGAAAAAAAATTAATATCGTTCATATAATACGCACCCAAACATGATTTGAACTTCAAAACTCTACTAAATTATTACAACCTCGCAATATATATATATATATATATATATATATATATATATATATATATATGGTAAAATCATTTCTACAGCCGCTTTTCGTACAACAACGACATGTGTATGATTATGACTCCCCACATTTAATGCTTTCATCCTTTGTATTGTTACGATTCCCTGCATTTAATGCTTTCAAATATATATATGGCAAGTATTTGATTGCTGCACGCAGGGGTGTAAATGGGCTGGGCTGGCCCGACCCGGCCTACATGAAGCCTGGCTTGGCCCGGCCTTTTAGAAATATAGAGTAGGCTTATGCTTATAAGAAAGCGTTTTTAACAAATAGGCCGTTGGCCAATTTTGCCAAGCCTGGCCCAAAGCATTGTAGGCTAGCCTATTTAATTTATTAAAAATAAAATGATAAAATAAAATTTATTTTATGTGGCATGGCAAAGTACCAATAGCAACCCTAATTTTTATATACACCGCTGCTTAATACCATGGAGCAATGAGTACCTTGCTGGATTATGATGTTACTGATGAAAACCATTCAATAATACTCTTCTTTCCTTTGTCTTGATGGTGGTTTAAAGATTTTTAGATGAATGACATTCTCTTGTAGACTTTATTCTAGCTTCTAGTAATTGTATTTTTCTTATTTTCCCCATTTCTTTGACTCTATTCCTCTATGATATACATTCTACAATTGGGGTATTATGTTGACTATTTCTTGTTTGTCATTTTTTTCTTATGAGAAGTACTAGTGCATACATGAATGGAATTTTCTTTGCTCTATACAATTTTTTTTTGCTTATTATCTACAGTGGTAGGCCTACAAGGTCTGTAGGCCATGTCAAGCTTTCTTATTTTTATAAATGTGTCGGGTTTGGCCTACAAATAAATCCTTTAATAGGCCAGTAGGCCAGATAGGCTGAATATTTTTACGTATGCTTGGGCCTGGAAGACCAAAGCTCTGCCCAGCCCAGCCCATTTACACCCTAGCTGCACGTACAACAGCTGGAGGAATGTAAACCTCTACCATCTCACTACCTATCTATATATATATATATATATATATATATATATATATATATATATATATATATATATATATAGGGGTAAAGAGAGATCCTATATATATATATATATATATATATATATATATATATATATATATATATATATATATATATAGTCTTACTCCCCATCCTTGCCGTTGATTTCCGTCTATCTAACAGTTATAGTTAGGAAGTTATATTAATTAATTAATTATTAATTATATTATAAATGACAACCGTTGATTTTCGTCCTTCAACGAATGAGATGGGGAGTAAGACTTAAGGGCTCGTTTGGTGGACATGATAAGATAAGATATAGGATATGATATGGGGTTGATAAGCCCATATCATGTCATGTGTTTGATGAACACCTGATTAGTAATATGATAAGATTATGTAAAAGGAGAAAAGAAAAGAAAAAACAAAATTTAATGCAATAAATAAATATATTAGGTAGTGTGGGAATATATTGGGTAGCGTGAGAATATATTGGGTATTCAATATTGATATCCTATCCTATTGAATCCTAACCCAGCTCTTTTCATAGGATAAGAAATCATGTATTGGATAGAATAAAATAAGACAATAGGATAAGCTAATTAAATCCTATTAACCCACCAAACAAGAGATAAAAGTAGGATATGATAAGTTATCTATCCTATATTCCTTATCAGGTGCTCCAAACAGACCCTAAAAACAGACCCTATATATATATATATATATATATATATATATATATATATATATATATAAAGTTTTACTATGGAGTCAAAAGAATCTTTCCCTATATATGTGTGTGTGTGTGTGTGTGAACATTCATATTACTATTATAGATTTGCCAGGTGGTTCATCATTTCAGAGAGATTATTTAATATGAGCCGGGACCACCATTTTTTAGGTGGTCCCTTAAAAAGGATAAAAAGGGAAAGAAAAAATTAATATTTTGAGAGGGAGCACCGAAAATTCAGTAGTTCGTGACCGTATAAAATATTTCCCATTTCAGATTGAATGACAACTTTCAAGCCCATAAGGTCAAATAAGGATTCTTTGATTAAAGTAATTGATCACAAACATATCTAATTAGTCAAAGCCCAAAATGAAGACTATATAAAGAACTATAGGCATATATTTTTTTTTTTTTGGTGTACTAGGTGTTCATAGGCTTCGTCTCATAATTCTTTGATCATATGCCTACAAACACTGGTTTTAGTAGTATAAATTGGTTAAGCTGTCTATATCGAGGAAGTTTTACGTTTGAATGATATTATTTCTCTTGTAGTAGATAAATTTATCTTCTTTAGACATATAAAAATGTGTTGATCACATATTGTCCCTTTCTCTCTCTTCTCTTCACATGAGCACATATGGGTCCCACACACTTTTATGTGCATATAGGGAATAAAATTTATCTCCTACGACATAAGAAATATCAATCCCATTTTAAGTTTATTGCTTTCATAGTTTATACATAATTATTCCGTACCTATAAAATAGGTATACTGCTGTATTGGGAAAAAAACAATTTTGATACAAATGTATTGAACATTTTAAGTGTGAGTAGTGAAACACTATATTAGTTATGAATGGGTTAACCATGATTATATAAGTATAAAATAAAAAAAAAAAAAAAATCAAAGTTCATATATAAGCGAAAGATTTTGAGTAAGGGTGTGGTGCCTTTGTTAAACAATAATTCAACCTTATCCATGTTATATAGTGTTGGCCAACATTTGACTCTTAATTTATTGAAGGAAAAAAATTTAGGGATGTACACACTAATTTGGAGATTCATACTTAAGGGAGAAAATATTGAAAAGAAACTTATAACTTGAGGTTTAGATGAAACTGTCATATGTGTTGTTTAACCTCTTAATTTCCTCTGCTATATAGCTCCCATGAATTCCTAATATAATATATATTAAACATTTCATTGATTATAATTTTTTAATTTTTTTAAATATTTGAGATTTTCATTGAATAAATATTTGCCAATTCATATAGAATCTCCGTGATTATAACATAACAACTCTTGCTTATTTATTGATTAGGATGTGATCTTTAATTTTCTTTACATAAAGCTTGTTATTTTCTGAAAAAACTAACTTGCCTCGGCTCAAAGACAAATATGAAAGTCATTGAATATATTGGAGGAGAATGGATTAGGTATATGAAGAACACGTCCACCAAAAAAATATTATTTAATAGAGAAGTTAGCCCCTTTAAGATGATTCAAGTAAAGACTTCTCCAACTTCTGTGTGGTAAAAAATCAATTTAACTGAAAATGTTAAAGTGTTAGCTGAGATCTTGGATATTCTACATTCTCAATTTTTGGTTTATCTTATCTTTATTTAATTCCACTTAAAAGTAAGTGGGGGATCGAACTAGTAATTTCATGGTCATGTAAGCTCTGATATCATAAGAAGAACCAATTCAACCCAAACTTTTAAGATATTAGATGAGAATCTTTTAAATGATTTATATTATTTTCTAACATAAGTGAAAGTCCATATTTCCGATCTGAAAGTAACACAAACGCCCAAGTTTTTGTTTTTATGATTAAAAACACAAACGCCCAAGTTGCATATGAACTTAACATAACTTACTAGCCATATCATTTTTAATGAATGGAAGATCCTAAATGATTCGATTCATCCCCTTTCCTTCATCTGTATATGAATATGTTCCAAACTAAGAAAGCATTAACAATGTTTGAACTTTGAACATATTCTGGTGAGTTAAAAATTTTAATTGGCAGAAATTACAAATTTAGGAAAAAGTCAAGGATAATTCTGTTTATAATTATGGTGAACTAAATTACTATTGTAAACATCAAAATAAATTTTGGGTTCGCTTTTTTTGTAGTTTCTGCAGATAAGTTATTTGCAATAAGTCCAATACGACGTCGTTTTAAGACGGGAATCATAATATTTTTATAATTTTAATTTATTTAAGAGTTATAATTGTCTTTATATTTATAATTTTTTAAGATTTTAATACTAAAACGACGCCATTTTGGGAATAAATGCAGATAACTTATATGCATTAACTGCAGAAATATTTTTCCCATGCATTTTTGTTATCATATATAGTTTCTTTCCTTAAGTCAATAAATTATAACGTTTTTATCTTCTCTCATTTTTGTGCTTTCTGCTGAGTTAGTCGATATACATTCAAATTATATTATCAATAATAATACCGACATCCCCGTTGTTTAATGAGACTGCTGGGGGTACGTAGTACCGTCTCCGTTTATTTTCTATTGTCTCTGATAGATTTATTAGCAGTTAGGATTCTCTCTTCTCTTGGCTATATTTTATTGATTGAAGTTAAATTAGGTCACCCAACCCTATGGATCACAATATTGTAGGGTTTATAATCCAAAAAGATACATGGAATTAACTCATAAAAAAAACTGTCACATAAAGAAATTTGATAAATAGATCCATCTCTTTGCAATACCCTTTCCTCTTTTGGTCAGTACAACTACATTTCAAACAAAATCTCTTTTTTAAAGCTACTAAGATTGGTCTAATGACGAGAGATTTAGATAGTCTGCATGAGGTCGTAGATTCAAATCTCAGTGCCACTATTGTATCAAAATCTCTTTTCTAATATATTTGTTTAAGTGAATGCACTATTTCGGCTACAAATTAATGTTAATAGATTCAAAGCATTGAAATTAATTCACTTTGCTTTTTTTTTTCCTTCGTGAGAGGTGATGTTGCCCCTATATTATATGCAATTATGCATGGTTGGGTTTCACACCTTATTTAGTTTTAATGATATAAATAAGTGAAGTCAAGGTATCTAATACATTGTTTAGTTTTTAGAAATTGGGTGTAAGATTTAATTTGTGATGAATTACAAAGAATTAAATGCAACAAAATAGTTATGAAATTGTGAAGATCAAAGTTTGCAAAATAAAAATTTAGATTTCATGTAATGGTTTAATAAGGTGAATCATGATTATGCCTTGGCTTAAATTATCTTAAAGATTTGAATTATCTTAAAGATTTGGAAACTATGAAATTTTTTTAAGGGGAATGATATTGTAACAACCAAGAAGTGTTACTACCAATCAATTTCACCGTTAAATCGATTATGTTGATCCAACGGTTATATTTATTTTCATCTTTGTATGGTTATGATTCCCCATATTTAAAGTGAAAGCATTAAATATGGAAAATCATAACCATACAAATGTGAAAATAAATATAAAATATTAAATATGAGAAATCATAACCATGCAAAGATCTAAATAAATATAATCGGTGGATCAACATAATTGATCTAACGGTAAAATTGATTGGTAGTAATATTATTTAGTTGTTACAATATCCTATCCATTTTTTAAATCTAAATAGAATTTTAAGATTCGATTTTAGATTTGAAAAAAAAAATTTTAATTTTTAAATTCTCTTATGAAATATTTGATTATATTTTATTTAAGTTTAAAAAAATTAATTTAAAAATTTTGATTCTATTTTGAAAAATACATTTTGAATTCTTTTCTAAAATCATGATAATCTTGAAAAATAAATTTAGTACAAAAACTTAGAGATTTTTCATGATAATTGATTCTGAAAAAAATTCCAGAAAAATCAATCTTTCTTCTACGTGAGCATTCACGAGAAAAAATGCATTGAACGTATTATGCGTAATTATTCTCAAGGCACATTTAAGATAATTTGTACCTCTTAGATAATTTGATAAACCAAGGTAAAAACAGATTTATTTAGTCCATCTCTTAATTTTGATTTGTACCTTTTTTTTATTTTTTTTTAAAAGTGTGTAAGGTAACTCATAAATTATTATTTTGTAATTTTATTTTTGTTTTAGTTATTATCATAGTAGTGAATAAGGGATGATAATTTGGTATTTAAACCATTAGATCAGAATCTCACTCTTTCTCTCTCCTCTTGATAGTCGGATCCAATGATATTGAAGATGAGTAGGTAAGATAAGCAAGAAAAAAAATAGATAGAATAACCTATCCTCAAATATATATTTGTGTGTGTGGGTTAAACATTTCTATGGTCACTTTAGATAAGATTGTCTAGCACTATCTTTTTTAACTAAGTCTGAGCAGTAAGACATAAAAATTGCATTTTCTCTGTCCGCCACGTCAGCCGACAATGTTTGAAGAGAGAGAAAAAACAGAACAACTTCATTGTTATAACTATGTCTTACTAGTCAAACTTATTGGGCTTCCTCCTTCAATGCTAAGTCCAAGCCTATTGAGGGGTTTCTTAAAAACCCTAAACCCTAGATTTCATCTCCTTTATATATTCATTAGTTGTGGGTGGAGGCTAGGTTAGAAGATTATTGAGAGACTCCTAAGTGACACTTGAGAGAGTTGTGAGTAAAGCTTTGGGTTTTGCATTTGAGAGCACCTCTAGAAAGAGTTTGAGTGAAACATCTCTAGGAATGTTTGATTATCACCATTGTGGAGAGGTTGAGTGAACCACCACTTTGGTGAAGGTTGATTCTTTGAACCCATTATTCATAGTGGAGGTTTGGACTGGACTAAATCCCGTGGATTTTTACTTCTTCGTTAGAGAAGTTTTTCTCACGTTAAAATTTGTTTGTGTTCTCTCTCTTCTTTGTGTTTTTTTTTCACTATGCTGGACGACCTGGTGATTCAAGCGGAGTTCAGATTTCCGAGATCCAAGATTCATTGTTGATTGACTTCCGTGAAAAGGCTTCTAAACCGAGTTGAGAGAAGTGAGTTCCCAACAAGACTTAGTTAAAAAATGATAGCTATAATAATATTATCTAAAGTAGCTGTACAAATACATATATATATATATATATATATATATATATATATATATGGGTAAACATTTCTCAAGCAGCTTGAGATAAGTTTATCTTCAGCTAGCCCCAAAACTACGTCGTTTTGATTAATGAAGGGTATTTATGTAATCTTAGGTGAATTAATGAAGGGTGTTTCAGTAAAATGTATATGATATAAAAATAAATAAAATTACTGAAACACCCTTCATTAATTACCTGGAATTATTTAAATACCCTTCATTAATCAAAACGACGTAGTTTTGGGGCTAGCTGGAGATAAGTTTATCTCCAGCTAGCCCCAAAACTACGTCGTTTGGATTAATAAAGGGTGTTTATGTAATTTTGTGTGTGTGTGACGTAATTTTGGAGCTAGCTGGAGATAAACTTATCTCAAGCTGCTTGAGAAATGTTTTTCCCTATATATATGTAGAAAGAGAGAGTCTAAAAGAAAAATGAATTTATGCCAAACCACACTTGACAACGCAAAATAATGATGCGCGCAAGGAAACGTTCATCACGTTTGTATGTTGACATCGCTTGAGTATAGAAAATGAATGGGAACCATCTACTAGTTCAAATTACATTTGTGGTTACCCTCCAACAGAAAAAGATGCTACATATGGAGTTGTTGGACTTACTATATAGTAAGTAAATAAAAAACTTTAGTCCAAACATATATTTTAACAAGGCGAAAAATCGGATGCTTCATTTTATAAATAAGTGTTAAATATGTAAACCTATTTGCTTATTTTATTCTCGGGTCTACGGTAGTGCCATTTTTTTACACTTAATATGACTTGGACGTGTTACCCTTATGACCAAGTTCAATGCATCCAAATTTTAATGAAATATATTAGCATAACTTTATTTTGAAGAGAATACCTATTGATGCAACCCATATCAATTAGCCTTTTACTCTGACCTTAATTAAAATATGAAACTCTGGTCACCATATCTAATCGCATACCTTACCATTTCCATTTACTTTGTTGCAACATGTATTATTTATGAGTTTATCATCTATCATTTAACATGACCACAACAACTTTCCTACACACACAACATTTTGTGGGACCCGCAGCAAAAAAAAAAAAACTCCAGCACGTAAAACGAATCTCTTTTTTTTTTTTGGTAAAAGGACGAATCTCTATAACATAACACAATCACTTTTCCTACAATATAACTCTTATAAAATCCATTATTTATTCAGAAAGACTACCTACAAGAAGTGGGGGTACCTTCTCAATCTTTCTTTAAAATATTTAACACTTTGTATTAGTATTATATCAAAATATAATCTCAAGCAGAACTCAATTCATATATTTTTTTTTTTTTGGTGAAGAATTCATATATAATTTCAATTGGGTAGGAGTTTACAGGAAGAAAGCAAGAATATTACTCATTCTTCCTAATTTCCTATATAAATTACAAATATTTTTTTTCCAATTGTTTCTAAAATAATGGTTTTTTCCATAAAACCCAATTAATTAATTATTGGCTTCCTTACATAATTACAAAAAAGTCAACCAAAGAGGCATGGTGTGTATAATTTTCCATGCTTGAAATAAGTGATGTTCATTTCAATATAAAGGTCAATGATCCTACATAATGTAATAACAAATTTAGAAGTCATCGTTTAAATTTCAACTTCCTCCTTTTGTAAGATTAAGGCAGAGACATATGACACGAATGCCTAAACCTAAACTTGTAGGAAGCATGTAACCTATATGGAGTTTGGTTGGTATTAAGAGCAATAGATTAGTTAAGTCAGATAAACTCACTCAAAGTTCATATTCACCGTTCTAAATTCTAAGCTGACTCAAATAGGATTCAGACAACCAAAATATGGCAACAATTCACTAGGATAGGTTCAAAACTTGTCTCTTGAGTTCCTTTTACTAGATATTACCTCCAATTACGGTGTTATTATATTTCATCTTAGAAATGCAACCTAGCGAAAGGACCAATTTCATTGAAATAGATTACCAAGTCTCCAATTCCCATGTTGGTACCTTAACTTATTTACCTTAAGAAGGCAATTTTTTTAAGGTAAACGACTTTAAATCATTAAAGTTAGGGACATAAATGGTTATTCCTCTCCTTGACATGCTTCCAAGGGATGGAGAGACTCTTTAGGCAGAGGCTCATTTAGTGATATATCCACAATAAAAATTAATCTATCAAGGTCCTCCTTGCCAAGCAAGTGGGTTTATGGGGTGACATTTGAATCAAGGGAAATATTTAATAGGACATAAAATAATTGACATTTTAAAACAAAAAAAGAAAAAAATATGACACGCAAAATGAATCTCTATAATATTACATAATTATTTTTTTTTACAATATAATAAACATAAAATCCTATTTAATAATGAGATTTCAGTTTTGTGTTGGGAATGAGAATGGCCGAATGGGATGGAGAAAAAACAGATTAGGCCAAATTTGGCATAGCCTTCTACTCCATTTTCTTTTAGCTAGATCCTCAATTTGAGGGAAGCCAAGGCCATTATGGGCCTTCCCAATTTTCTATGTAAATCAAAAAAGAAAATCTAAATTGTCCCAAGTGGGCCCTTGGGCAGCCCTTTTCAGTTTCCAAATATAGTAAAACTTGATCAGCTTGTTGAGGGAGCTTTTCCCAAAGCTTTCACTTTCTTTTGTCAACTACATCGAATTTGAAGAATCTGTTGGCCTGACCTGACCACAGGTTTTCTCTTTTCATATTTGGAGAGATTATTGTAATATAAACATGGTTCTATAATTCTCATTTTTTTACACACTCTTTTATTTCCGTGCTGACATGGGTTCTACATACAATTTTTTCTAACACATGAGTCCCACATATTTTTTTATCACTACAACATGAGATTTCAATTCTCTTTCAACATGAGAATTATAAAACCTATAAACATAGGAGAAAATATTTATTCTTTTAAATGACACAATATATATCATTTCACTCTCACAAATAGGTGGGACACATACCTTTATTTTTTTTGTCAACTTTCTCTATTCCTTTATCTATCTTTTTCTCTTTCTTAGAATAACACAATTTTACATTCTTTAAAATGATACACTTTTTCCATAAACATATTGGGTGAACTAAATAAAATAATAATTACTATATTATTATCTTAAATATTAAATAATTATAAATACAGCAACTTATATTTATGTAAGTATTTAAATTAAATTGAGGTACTAAACCCAACTTGTATACTCTAGCTATAGAAAAAAAAATGAACAAAGCAAGTGAGGTAAGAGTATATCTTCAATTTTTTCAAACCTTAATCATAGAACTCATCTCAAATCGAATTAGTCATAAAATAATGAACTAATTGGAATAATAAAAAAAGGGTAAAGTGTGTGTCATTTTAAAGGACGTAAAATTGTGTCATTTTAAGAGAGATATAAAACCCATAAAAAAAGGTTTTATTAGAGTTATGTTGTAGGAAAAGTGATTGTGTAATGTTATAGAGGTTCGTTTTGCGTGCGGTAATTTCTTTTTTTCTTTAAAAAGTATGGGTCCCACAAAATGTTGTATCTGTGGGAAAGTTTATTGTGTTATGTTAAATAACAAATTTTCCCATAAAAAAACAAACAAAAAACCGACTCTGATAATGAAAACAAAAAAGAGTTTTGGGAAACTGAGCAAAATGCGAGTTGCAGTCAGAGCAAACAGGCTGTGTCCGGCGTCTGAACAGAGTTGCATTGTTTTGACTGACCATTCATTCATTTGGAGACTTGGCAGACTATGTTTGAAATCCATTGACTAATGACTACTACGATTTGGTATAGAGGGAGATGATGGGGTTCACTATTTTTAGAGATACACAAAATGGAAGATAAATTTCTTCATAAATTCACCATCAAACTAATAATATTCCACATTAAGTTCGTCACGTTCTCATGTCCATAACGTTTTGCATATATAGACATGATTTATGCATGGGTTATACTAGAATGACCCATTATTAGGAAAATGTGAATTTTTAGAAAATGAGTGTAATTGCGGATCTTCTTTTTGAAGTGCTTCTTGCATTGTATTGACATTGACGTTGCGCTTAGCTTTCAAAGTTCAACCTAATGGGTACTAGCAATGATTCCAAAAGCTACTAGGGAAATTATCTGGAAGTGGAACCATGATTGTGTTTTAACTAACATTTTTGTTTTCGATTCGTTTTCTTACAAGACTTTAAGTTGTAACAAGTGCATTCACACATTCATACGGATCTGGCATTTTTGCTTAATGGCGGGACTCACCTTTTGGAAATGAATCAGCATGACTAAGAATGGAAAACCTACTAAATAATACAACAGGCCTAGCTTGTCCATTTGAAAAACATGGATTTCTTCTATATTTTCTAGTATTTGCAATATTTTGTTCTCTACGGTTTATTTAGAACTATTGCCATCATTGAATTTTCCATTTTTTCATTCTTTATTTTGGGGAAAATGTTTCTCAAGGACATAATTCTATGTAGTAAAACAATCGTGTTTTAGTGAATATTAATTGATTTTTTATATTTTCTCTCATTCACAGAATTAGAAGAGAAAATGAAATAGTATTGTGAATAAGAAAAAAATATAAAAAATTAATAAATATGCATCAAAACATGATCATTTTATTTAAAATGACACAAAGTTATACCAACTATTTTCCCTTCTTCTTTTTACTCCATCCATTTTTATTTTTATTTATTTATCTTTTTGGGGTAAAATCATAACGTGTTTGCGTGACAAATCCCTGCTCATGAGTCTATTCGGCCTTTACGACGAATGCTTTTAATGGTTTCGATTCCTTCAATTAAAGAGATCAACCTAAGCCCAGGTAGCAAGTGGATTATAACCCATATGGTTTAAGGAAAGGCCCAAACCGACCACATGACTGTTCCAACTCTCCGTGCCGTGGGCTGATCGAAATGTACTAAAAAAAAATTCACTCACTGGTTTCAACGAAAAGCATGCTCGATGGTGGGCAATTAATTCCGCCGTAATATGAGAAGAGTTAGGAAAAGTGAATATTTCAAATATCAAACTCCAGAATCTGAAAAATTGGGTGCTATTATATAGCTTTGTATCGGCTAAGTTCACGAGTTGGAAATAAGCGGACTCGAACGACTGACATCCGCCACAGGGTAAACCACTCCTTTAAAAGACACAAAGTTAAATCTTTTTAAAAGAGATAAACATTCAATTTCTTTATATCTATCTCTTTTTTTATTTTATTTTAGTAAACATATTTATCTCTCTTTTAAAAGGATTTAAGTTTGTATCCTTTAGAAGGATACACTTTGGTTGACATAATTGCATATGATTTTTTTTAATTAGCATTTTTTTATTAAATTTTTTTTCTTACAGTTAACAGGTTTTTACTTTCATACACTTCCTTTTTGCACTCCTCTCACTCAATTTGTTTAAAATAAAATTAATTACTGAAACTTTTAAATGATTTAAAAATGATAACATTTATTCTAATTAATCAAGTATATGATAATAGAATGAGAAAATATGAATGAATCTTTGTATTAATTTTTATTTTTAGAAAATATTACAATTAAAATATTTCAAAATTATATTTAACTGAAACTTGTGTGAGTAAATAAAATTTAATCCAAATGTATACTAATTCTCGAAAATAAAAAAAGTGAAACTACATAAAACTCAATTACAATCATATAAGCAGTTTTAGACAACAGGAAAATGTTTAATGTTACAAAAATCATTTTACTGAATCATTCATAAATGTAAATGTATTGGTAGTTGATTACTTGATTTATGAGGTTATGCGTGGGTGATGTGCAATCCCATCCCTCGATGACTGCATTTTCCCTAAGGACGTGTTGTCAATTTTAGTACTTAATTCGTAAAGATTTTGTAAAAAAGTGTTTCATAAAATATGACACTGTTCAATATTTCCCCAACAAAAGCAAAGAGAGGAAGAAGTTGAAGAGTATGGGTGTAAATAGTTAGATTAAATTGGATTTTGACTTAAATAGTTTAAGTCTATGTAAAAAATATTGGGTTTGGCCTGAGATATTAGCCTGTGTAGGCCCCAAATCTATGTTTAAAAAATAAAAATTTTGACCTAAGCCTATTAGCATGTTTAAGCCTAATAAATATTCAATAATTAAAAGAAGTGCAATGTTAATCTTATGCTACAGGCAAATTTTCTTATCTCCTTTCCATACATAGAAAGTTGTGTCATTTTTTGTTTTTGTTTTTTCCTTCTATTTTGTAGTGGGTCCCATTTAAAATCAGTGTAGAGGAGACAACTTTTTTTTACCGTGACCTAAGAATACAATTACCCTTAAAACAATAACTAAAATAATATTATTTTATTACTCAAATTTATTAAAATAATAATTTTATTTAAAATAAATAATATGATATAGGCCACTTGTAGATTTATAGACCTGATATGTACAAAAAAAACCTATGACCTATTTTCTAAATAGGTTTTTAAAACCTAGGCATGTTCCATTTTACTGTTTGTAACAGGCTAAGTCTGGCCTAATATAGACTAGCCGTAGGCTTCTGTGGGCCGACCTAGTCCATTTACACCCCTACTGAAGATATAAGAGACTTTAAAGTATACATGATTTTACGTTCAATTTAATTCATTTTATTATACAATTTAATAGTCAAATAGTCGTGTTTTCATTATTTTCAATAAATAAATATTGGGATATATTTTTCTCATATTACATGAAATAATATATCCCTCTCACTCATACATCACGAGTTGTGCTAATATTTATTTATTTATTTTTAAGACTTCTTTTTTCGTATGTAACATAAAATAATAACTCTGTTATAATAATAATAATAATAATAACTCTCATGCCATAAATATAATAAATAACGGGGTCCATGATCCATCATTTGTTATAATGAAGAAAAAAAAAATGATAGCATAAATTTTGATACCTCAAAAAGAAAGTTATTTCTTATTATATGAAAAAATCATTTTCCATTATTATTTTACTTAAACGTAAATAAGTATCTTAAGATGGCCAATTTCAATTCTATAAGCTTTTCATTATGGGAAATATTATCTTCATGTGATAGGAAATAACAAGTTTTTTCTACACATTCAAAAAAGTGTGAGTTCCACTTCAATTTTTTTCTTTTCCTATATACTGGAATTCACATAAAAATTATGAGTACAACATAAAATATGATATCTCCTTAAGAAAATATATAGGAAGAATAATGATTTTATCTTAGTATAAGAATAATGGCCTTGCATTTCGCCGAGTCATTGATATAGTTAAATCTAATGATTATAACCTATTATGAAAATTGATATTAACAACTATTTCAACCAAAAATTGTAAATTATCACATGATACTTAATTAATTATTTTATATTTTTATATTTGTCTAACATACTCTATTACACAAGAGTCTGTTAGGCTTGAAGCGTAGATATGTAAAGATTACCTTGTGCTGCACATATTTATTTTTTGATTTATCTTATGCTTTTTTTTAATTTCACATGCTTACTCTAATTTTTATACTATGATAAGAACCATTTTAAACCAAAAATCTTAAGGCATCGGGTGATGGGGATATGTGATGATATATTAATTATTTTGTAGCATTTGTATCTCTCTAACAAAAAATAACATAAAATTATAGAAATAAAGAAAAAGAGTCATGTAATGGCTCTTTGACCCATTTGAGGATATTGTCTCCTTAATTTATCAATGTGGTATTTGGTTCACTATATTTATGAATTAGGGTTATTGAGTGACGTGAGGGGAACCGGCGTCAGTGAGTGCCGCGCACCTCCCCTTGCGTCAATCACACTTCTTTTTACCAGATTGTGCCAAGTGGCACAAACCCGTTAATCCAGTTATCGTAAAACTTCGGAAGACCATAACACACATTTCACATAACTTTTCGAGATCTACGCAATGACATCTCATTTGACATATTTTATCACTGACAAACATAATTCAAATTTGTAACAATTGTTCCATTTTTTTACAAATTTGAATTATGTTTGTGAGTGATAAAATATGTCAAATGAGATGTCATTGCGTAGATCTCAAAAAATTATGTGAAATCAAAAAAAAATCATCTGATTTGGATACCCGAGTCAAAAGTTACGGCCTTCCGAAGTTTTACGGTAATGAGATTAACAGGTTTGTGCCACTATAACATTACAAAAAAAAAAAAAAAGAAGTGTGAGTCAGGGGAGGTGTTTTCCAATAACCACAATTCGTAAATACCGTAAACCAAATACCACGTTGATAAATTAAAATCCCAATAAACCCCAATGAGTCAAATAGCCGTCATGTAATCACTAATATAAATATATAATATCTTTCTTCTTACGCTAATTTAAAATGATGATGTCTCTTATTATCACCATAAGACAATTTTGCAACCGAACAACATATGAAAAAAGTGTTCCCAACCTTTCATTTTTTTGTTTTTGTTTTTGTTTAAAGCAACAAAATCTTCCTAACTTCTCTGTTAAGAAAGTGAAAGAGAAATTGCTCCAAAGTTCCACCAAACCTATTCTATGGCGCCAAAGCAAAAGCAAATGGGACGGAGAGTCTTTTTCCTGTTCCATGATATTTCCAACTCGTTAATCGTGGTTAAAAAAAAAAGACTTTGTACAAATAAAGTTAAGTATGGTATAATTTTTTTTGATTTAGAGTAAATTTTTTTGATTTAGAGTAAATTTTTTAATTAATTCTTCAAAAATCATTTTTTAAAAAAATACGTCATTAAATTAAATTTCATAAATTAAAAATATCAAATAATATTAAATTATCTTTTTATGCCATTAATTTAATTATTTACAAAAGAAAAATATCATATTTTTTAGTTTTTTAAAATTAGGATTGTAATATCATAATTTTTGAAATCCCAATTTAGAATTTACTCATATGTATATCATACAAAAGTTAATATTTTAAAATTTATTAATAATGCAGAGTTTAACATATTAATTTATGGGTTATGTTTATCTCATTTTACATGAGATAAATAATTTTCCTGCACACACAAAAAAGGTTGGATCCCACTATTCTTTTTTTCTCTCTCCTCTTATATGTGGGTCCCACTCATACTTTTATTTCTAAAACATGAGATAACTTTTTTCCTACAACATAAGAAAAATATATCCCTAATTTATTTAAAATAATATAAAAATATGCTGCAATTAATTATTTTTATAATTTATATTTTATAAATATAAAAATCAAATTATTTATCTCTTCTTTTAACATACCGTGACTGTAAGAGTGTTTGGTAGGAGGTGAAAAAAAATCCTAGAAAAATAGGTTGAGAAAATTATTTGTCTATGTTTGATAGGAGGTGAAGTAAAAATATGGTTGAGTGTTTATCAAAAAAAATATGGTTGAGCAAATTTTTTTCCCATCATTTGTTTTTCTATATAAAATAGTTAGGAAAGATTACCATTGAAGGGGTGGAATAATTTTTTTTTTCAATGTAGTAAAAAAGTTAACACACGGCATCAGTAAAATTAACTCAATATTTCAGAAAAAAATTTGGTCTACCAAATATTTTTTAATAATTTATCCAAAAAAAAAATTTCCATCATATTTTCAAAAAAATATTTTGCGGTAAATTTTTTTTTTCACATCCCCTAAGGAACTAAGGATGGATGACTATAAAGTGCAGGCAGGTAGGGGATCACAGCAACAAGACATTTTACCTCCTCTATCTTGCTTTATTCGCGAAGAGTAATGCCGAGTAGGAGTAGCAGAGGTAGATTTTGCCTGCACATGCAGTCAAGCACTAAAAAACAGAAAAATTGGAGGAAGAAAAGTAATATACAGTCTGTAAAGCTAAAAAATAAAGGGAAGAGGGAGGGTGATGTGATCGGTCCCCACTTCCATAAAAATCATAAACCAACCATAGAATCTCAAAAAACAATGAGCAATGCTTTTGTTTTTTCACCTTACGGTCACAACCCCTAAAATTTGGTCCTCATCTCGATCATTTATTTATGGCCCTTTAATCGCAGCCTCATTCTCCCAAAAGAGTCCATCAAGTTTATTAATCCGTCGTATATTTGCATATTCACGTATTCGCGGTTTCTGTTATAAAAAATAAAATTATTTTTAATATACATATAAAAGGGTTTTATTATTTTATATTATAGAGAAAAAATAGATGGAACCCACTATTAAAAAAAAAGGTGAGATGTGAAAATTGAAATCAAGGAATAAGAAAAAAGTTATTTTATATAAAAAGAGAATAATATTTTTCATATAAAATTAATTTTTTTTTCTTTTTTCTTTTCACATTACCCCACATGAACTCCACGTATTTGTATGAGTGTAAAAAATAATTTTATTTCTTAGAATATAAAAAACATCAAACCCTTCATTTAAATATAATAAACAAATATATACTTTTTTAATAAAGTTTACACATTTAGGTAGAATAATTAAATTTAATAAACGTATGATTCGTACTTATTCACATTCTACGGTTGAATCCTGTAACGCACTCAATGCAAACATTTTACAAGGAGAAAAAAATAAAACATAACCCAGTCATTGCGGAAACATTTCTGTCTGTCGACTCTGTCCCACCGCTAGAATTATTGTCCCCCAACTTGAATCCAAGCATAATAAATTAGGTAGCAATGTAGCATAGCAAAATGGACAAATACAGATACGGTTTCTTTATTTTAATGTCACAGTCCAGAGAGAACGATACCCACATGTACACCAATCAACCTCATTACAAAATTGCAATATTATTGTCAGAAAATTGCAGACAACCAAAACGAAGAACAAGCAAGGTTATTCATAAACAAATGAGACTAGATAGTGGTTTGGTTTGTGCACCAAAAAATAATGGGTTTTGTTCACCTGTTTCAAAAGACAACACATGAATCAGCTACTTCAAAAAGCTTATTACAGGATATAAAAACATAAAACAACTCCTTTCTATTTGAGGTTATAATAAGTTCAAACTTCCACCGAGAAGATTTACTACATTTAATTTAACAAGTTGATTAAGCACAAGTTAATATCAACCCACAGCCTACAAAATTACAAATTTAATAACAAGGACAAAACATAAAATCCTATGACATAATGAACTGCAAATCCAAAAAAAAATCTGATGCTGAACAATAAAAGTAAAACAAAGCAAAGATCCATTTTTTGTTTCTGAACTTTCCATGACAGGTTGAACTCTCAAAGCATGCAATCAGTCCTTGCAGGAAGCCTCCTGAAGAAGTTCAGTGGCACAGAAGGAAGCTTGTGACGGAACCTGGGGTGTCTCAAAACATAAATTCCAGTAAGGAGTGCCACAACTTGGAATGGAGTGACATAGAGAACAATGGCAGCAACCAGACAGAAAATGACAAAAAGGGCAGTGGCTCTTGGATCTCTCCAGCTGAGTAAAGACTGAAGCCTTTCACCTTGAGTTGCCAAATCACCAACCACAGTTTGTATCCTCCCAGCAATACTTCTGAGTCGATCATATCTCATCCTCACTATGTCAGAAGGTTTAGATGTTGGGAATGAGTCAAATTCTTCATCTAGTTCATCAGGGTGTGCAGAATCTGCATGGGAGAGACGAGTGTCCATGTGAGGAGGGTGCCTTGGCCTCCATCTGTAGTACCAAACTCCAATCAAGAAGAGGTAAAGGAATATTGTGGGTAAGATAAGCTCAGGGTACATGACTAATATTATAAACAGGATGTGTATTAGAACAGTTGTGATGGGGTTTTTCCAATTGCAAATCTGATCAAACCATTTTCCTACAGCAATTAATCCACCAAAAACTCCCATAATCCTGAAAAAGTTGGCCTTGCTTCTTCTCATACTCCACATGTGGGAACCCACATCCAGCATATATTCCACTATCTCCTTTCTCAAGGGTGGCTCGGCACGACTCAGTCTCATCGAAACAATCAGAGTAGCTTGATGCCTCAAATTGTCAAGCTGGCTGACAGTCAATGGATGAATATAATGCATCTTAGGCAACAAGGGTAGTGAATACATGTGCATCATGTTAAGCAAAGAAGAACAAGTAAACCTTACAGCCAAGTGAATTTCACCCATTTTCTTCACCCCACTTGGATGAAGAACTAGAAGCGGATAGGAATGTGTATAGACTCGTTCCGTCTCGAGGGTGGAAAGACGAATTCGTACCTTCCCAATTCTTGAATCCTTTGCCCCTCCGGGCTTATCACCACCATGCAAATGACAGTTATCAAATACACCAATTGTGATGACAGTGCAAGGATCAAAAACCTCCCAAGTATATTGCTCATTCCACCTGGGTGTGAAGCTATCGATGATTGTCCTTGTCCGCACCCACTTCTGCCCATATTTTGCAACACAATAAGCATCTGTTGTCCCCCTCCCATCTTTTGTTTTCATTGGCACCAAACCCTGAGCATTCAATATCCCCAATTCAAGAACTCCAATGCTGGACTTCCACAGCTGTTTCGCTGTTGGGCGAAGATCACTGCTGTAGTGAGTTGATTCATCCAAAACGTGATAACCACCTTCTAGACAGATCCTCATATGAATCCTGCTTGCAAACTTGATTTCCTTCTTCTTTTCCCCTTCCATAACAACAACGTGTTTTTCAAGATTAAACCACCTAGTGTTCACAACTTTGTGATCTAGTCTCTTTTCCACCATCTGTAAAGGAATTATGCACCTCCCCAAAAGTTCCTCTTTGTTAGGGGCAACTCTATCTTCCACACTCAAAATCAGGGGCTCCTCAAATGGTTCTGCAGCCACAAACATCAAATCCTCATTCCACATTGGATTGATACTCCTGCTCTGAGAGACTCTAGTCCTCAACATCATACTTCCCAGAATAGCCTTCGCAGAAACCTCAGGGTATCTACCCTTGTCAGTTGGCTGCAAGTCTTGTGCCTCTATTATATTAACCCTCAAATACCAAAGCTTAGGAGATAGATACACCTTGGATCTAATGTTTGCAAGAGCATCAGTCCCACTAACAGTTGCCGCATCAGAGTGCCACGCTTCAGGAAATGCTTCATCAGCTTGTGTCCCCATCCAAACAGCCAGCATTAGCTCTCCCCTCACCTTTTCACTCTTCCTGTCCTCCAGTCTATACCACTGCGGTGCCAAAGGGCTATCCGGGGGAACACGCTTCGGGATCTCATTGAGGTCAAACCAGACACGACCAATGAAGTCATCCTTCACAAAATCCTTATCTTTCACAGTAACCTCTAGGACGGTAGCCTGAATCCTGTCTTTCGAGAAAGCGAAAACCTGGTTCCATTCAGGATTACTCTTCTTCTCAAAGTGCCGAGTGGTGCCTTTGTAGTTTCCCAGCTTGACTTCAGCATAAGGGTCACAACTGCCAGTGACATCCTTTGCAGGTAAGTCCCTAGCCTTCACAACCCTTACATAAAGGTACTGCATTTGCTCAACAAGGTCATATGTGCTAGTAAGCTTGTCACCAGAGAACTTTCCCCCTCCAAGGTGGGGTTTGGTCTCCTTCAATACAAAATCATCTGGCGGAGGCCTCTGCATTTTCTTGGTTCAAAGAATCAAAACACCCAAATTCCAAATAAAAGGAAGCTGAAGCAGAACAATTTCAAATATTGAATGTTCCAGTCGTAGGGAAAGTGTTTTGAATAAAAACTCAACGGTTCCAAGGAGCCTAAAAAACAGGAAAACACAGTCAAAATAAGCCGTTACTGGCTAGCAAATCGAGTCACCTAAATATTCGGGAAACTTTAAAATACTGAAACGATATAAGGAAACTCAAAAGTTGTAATTAATGCATAAACACTTGATGCAAACATAGATCTCTGATTATGCCAAGAGTGTGAAGGCTTAGAAGTAAGCTTAACTGTATTAAGAGCTTTACTCGACGCTTTTAGATCCGATTGTTTATTCTAAAAGCACAAAATCGAAAGGGAAAAAACATAAATGAATACATTAAAAGGCACATAAAAACAATCTGAACCTAGAATGTTCGAGGGTAGTTGCCGACAGAATGCAGCATGAGATGAAGGGGTAACACTTCCAAGTTTCATACTTTTTACATTCTAAGATACTCATGAGAAACAATAACCACTCTCTTTAACTCTAGCACACTGTTTTTCCGGAAACAAACATCACCCTTTGTTTACTTCCCTTGTTTCAACTCTTTTTAAGCTACCCAACCACCCTAAAAAAAAAAATTAAAGAAAAAACCTGCAAACTCCGATTTCTGCAGATTTATATCCTTTTCATTTTAACAGATTTTCCCAGAATTTTTTTAACAAAAAATAAATAAAAAACTAATTTTGTACCAAATTGGTGCTGTAAATAGCAAGAGGGCATGAACAAAAAATCTGACAAATTCTCAGCAAAGCCCAAATCATGAAGTAGAAGAGGAGAAGAAGAAAGAGTGAAAGCAAAAAAAAAAAGGAAGGTTTTTTATGTTTTAAGAACTAAAATGCCAAGAAGTTACCTTGGAGAGAATGGGTTTCTTCTGAAATGGGGATGATTGTTTTGAAGAAAAAAGCAGAGGAAATGGAGCTTGGGATTGTGAGAGAGATTGAGACGGAAGAGATAAGAGGGTGTGAGAGGGCAGTACAAACACAAAAAAAGAAAAGAGAGTACAGAAAGCAGGGTATGTATCTGCTTTATCTTTTCTATGTTGTTACTGTGGGGTTAGGATCTAATGAATCTATGTAAAATATACATAGAAGCTCCCTCCTTTGCTTTTTTGCACAGTGCTAGACCTCAGTTGCTGTATAAGGTGGTGGAGGAGTGGCGGTGGACCCGCTTCCCGCGTGCGAAACACTGCAGTCGGTAGTCACACGTGTGCCACAACATGTTTGTTTTTTTTTTTTTGAGATTATCCTATCCTTGTCCCTGGTGGGTAAAGTGACTTGATCATCTCATATATTTTTTTAGAGCATGTTATATATTTATGAAAGAGTAGTACATAAAGTAATATCTTAATAAAACTCATGGATTCTTACTTAAGTAATGAGTTACTTCACAAAAATTTTTGTATGTTTCTCTCTCATTAGTCAATCTCCATCGTTGGATTCTCTTGTAAAGGGTAATTGGGAAAGGACAACGATGGAATTTCAGACTTACACTTTTTTGGACTATTATTTATTGATCCTGCTGGCAAGTTTGGTAGGGCTCTGCACTCTTTTTTATATATTTGACTAAATAAAGTGAACATGGCACCTCTGTGACCCTCTATTGATACTTCTTTTGAATTAATAATATAGCAATTAAACGGAATGGGAAGTTGGGAATGGATGTTTGTTCACCATTTATTAGTGGCGTTATTTGGATTTGTTATGGATTTTATTGATTAAAAAATTGGCGCAATGCAGAAAGCTTAGTAGATTGACCAAAATCGTCAAATTGAGTTCAACGTTATTTTGTTTGAAGGACGATGCTCGTTTGCTTGAAAAAGAACTAATAATTCGCAAGCCAACTTGCAAGTTTGGTAAAGGTTGGAAATTTCCCCTAAGAATAATGAATAGGAAAAAGGGTAGTTTGCAAGACATGCCATTTTTCCTTTTCCTTCAAGCGCATCTTTGACATATTTTATTTATTTATATATATATATACCGATTTCGCTATTCTGAGCCTCATCCTCTCTGTTACATTCTAAAATCAGCAAATGAATATCCAAAGCAATGTCCTATCATATTTGGTTCCCCTGGCTGCAGTTTTTGCATCTTTGTATCTCATAAATCCAAATCCACAGTTTCTCAACAATTTCATAGACTTCAGTCTCACACCCTTGTCATCATCATCATCATACTTGGCACTACCTTTAACTTGCACCTTCCTCAGAAACCATCACCATCGACCACACAAGAAACATAGCGGGAATGCCAGTTCTATATGTGATGATTTTCCACCAGGCATTCCTCCTACAAGTACCAATACCACTTCGTATCTTTGTGTTGATCGAAATGGCTGTTGTAATTTCACAACAGTACAAGCAGCCGTGAATGCAGTTCCAGATTTTAGTGAAAAAAGAACTATAATATGGATTAACAGTGGCATCTACTAGTAAGTTAATTGGTCCCCATTATTCATCAAACATCCTTTAAACCTTTTACTGTTTTTGTTTCATTAGTCTCAAAGAGACTTTGGATACACCACTATTTTTGTCCATACAACTAATGTGAGACTATATATCTCAACACACTCCCTCACATGAGGGCCCACTGGGTTTGGAGGGTGGACAACATACAAGCCCACACTCACATTAGTTACCCATACAATCAATGTAGGGAGAGCCCATTGGGCTTGAAGGGTGGACAACATTCAAGTCCACTAGGCGGTGAGATTTCGAACGATCTTATACCATATCAAAGAACCTTGGGATACACCACCCAAAATCTAGATCAAAGGGTGAGATTGCCCAAGGCCTTATAAACTCCACATTAGTTGCCCATACAATGTGGGACTATATATCTCAACAATTAGTTTGGTAGTTAAGAATACTTGTCTCATCAATCATCATCATGCATGCCATTTGTTTTTGATAGTGAGAAAGTCATGGTGCCAAGAACCAAACCCAACATTACATTTCAAGGACAAGGCTATACTTCAACAGCAATTGCATGGAATGATACTGCAAAGTCCGCGAATGGCACATTTTATAGTGGCTCTGTACAAGTTTTCGCCTCCAACTTCATTGCTAAGAACATAAGCTTCATGGTGAATAATTTTTTTTTTTTTTTTTTTATGTATGTCTAGATGATGTAATTGCTCAATGATGGAAAATAGAAATAGTTTGTCACAATGACACTAACAACTTGGTAAACTACTACGTACTTGAAATAGAATTTAGCACCAATGCCAAGTCCTGGGGTTGAAGGAGCACAAGCTGTAGCCATGAGAATATCGGGAGATCAAGCTGAATTCAGGGGTTGTGGATTCTTTGGAGCCCAAGACACCCTTCACGATGATAAGGGTCGTCATTACTTCAAAGATTGCTATATCCAAGGCTCCATTGATTTCATATTCGGCAATGCAAGGTCACTCTATGAGGTATCTTATCCATCTTGGAATATCTCAATGGTTATACCTACGTGGCCATATCATGCATAAGAGAAAAAGAATTTTAATGCCCTGTTTGAAATCTATTTTGAAAAATTATTTTCTGATTTTCAGAAGAAAAAAATTCATTTTTTTAGTACAATAAAAAAATGTTTAAGAAAATAACGACTCATCTAATAAGGCCTATTTTATAAAAAAAGTTTAAAAAATTATAACTATTTTTTTGTTTTTAGAATAAAATTTAGAGAATATATATAAGTTATTTTTGTTTTCTGTTTTGACTTTTGATTTTTAAAATAAAAAAATAGAAAACACATATTTTATTAATTATGAGAAAAATATTTGTCCTTTTAAAGGACATAGAGTTATGTTATTTTAAGTGAGAGAAAAACATAATCCAGTATTTTTTATTTAAAATTTAAATTTAAAAAAAATACTCATTTTTCTCCTATGATTTTCATTGTTTGTGTCTTTCTTTCACTTAAAATAACACAACTCTATATCATTTAAAAGAACAAATACTAAACCCATTTACTATTGTACAAAACAACTTTAAGAATAAAAAAAATCAAAACACGATTAAACACATCCACTTTTTCCAAATTGAATTAATAACTTTCTTTGTTGTATGATAATAAAAAATAGTATATGCTAAAACAGAGTTATAGAATTGGGTAAAACGACAACTCAATTAATTCAAAAATTTAAGTTGTTATATGAAAGTTGCATTAATAATTCTGTATTATATTTCTTTCTCTCACATAAATAATTATTAAATTTGAAGAGAAGATAAATATAGATCTAATCTAACTACCTAAAATAAAAAGTTATAATATTCAATTATTTATTAATAGAATAGAATAAATACGATAAATTGATCCTTTACAAATTATAAAAAGGGAAGATATATATAAAAGTGGCATTAATTAATGTTTCACCAAAACTATAGCTAAAATCGAAATGCTGTTACTCTTGCGATGTACAGAACTGTCAATTGGTTTCTATAGCTAATCCAGTACCCCCGGGACAAAGGAACATAAATGGTGCTGTTACAGCTCATGGTAGAGTTTCAATGGATGAAAATACAGGATTTGCATTTGTGAACAGTTCAATAGGAGGCAACGGCAGAATATGGTTGGGTCGGGCATGGAGGCCATATTCCCGTGTTATTTTTGCCTTCACAACAATGTCAGATATCATTGCCCCTGAAGGTTGGAATGATTTCAACGACCCTGCAAGAGATCAGTAAGTTTATCCTATTTTTGTATGTGTACGAATATGATTAACGGGAAAGGATCCGTTTATAAATATTATTTATAAATTACATTAAGTATGATCGGTCATACACTCATGATTGAAATATGACCGGTCAACATTTAATGTAGTTTGTAAATAAAAAAAATTGTAAATATAACATTTCCCCATTATTAGTAACAACTAAGATAAAGTTAGTTATGTTTGTATGTATATTATAAACGTATAATATATGCATATATATTTGGGAACATATATGCAGGAGTATCTTCTATGGAGAATATAATTGCTCTGGGCCAGGGGCAAATTTGACCATGAGGGCCTCATATGTACAGAGATTAAACGATACACAAGCATTTCCATTCCTCCACGCAAGTTTCATTGATGGCGAACAATGGTTGGAAACTTACAAATAAGCTAACCTTCCCATGCCTTGCCCATTGTAAACTCATTTTCTATTCATACTAACGTATAACTAGTACACAAATTAAACAAAGGGAAAAGAGAGACATTACTCATTGAATTGGGTGTAAATTATAGTGACAAATTATCTGGAGTTATCATTTACTTATTATATATTTGATTATTATTAGTATTATGATATGAGTTACTTGATCAAAAAGGTTGTTGACTTGTTCCCATGCCGAAAGTTAATTATCTCTAGAATTTTGACAAAAAGTAATCACATTTATCTGATTTTTAATAAAAAAAGTTGTTAACTTATCATGTCATATAACTTAAAGTAATCTCACACACATTCATGAATTCTAAAATTAATACAACTCTTATTACAATTAAGAATTATAAAATTATTCAAATTCCCCCCAAGAAAAAAAAAACTTTAATATTTGAAAAGAATAATTCTATGATACTTTTCCTTTTTTGTATACAGCTAGCCTTGTTTAGTATTAATAAAACAATATTTGCATGTGCAGAACTATATTAGAGTGACTTTTAGTAAGACATAAGGTTAATTTATTTTTTGTTTAAAACAGACTATAATCAAAATTTTATTAAGATAGCATTTGAAAAAAAAAATTCCCATGATTATTGAAAATCAAACATGCCATTAATTCTTATCTAATTTTGGAAAAATGAGATTCACTTTCGCTGTTTGTTGAAGTAATTACAAAATACATATAGCTAATAACAAAAACTAGAGATAGAGTAATTTATATTGAGATTACTGATCGGAGTATTGTATTTCTTAAACTTATATTTGATTTACCATAAAAATATTTAAAATAAGTGTATATGATACATCCCCTTGACTCATCTTTAGAAATGGGATGACGTTAAAATTAAGCTATAATTTTATTTTTTTAAATTATTTTTTAAAAACATAATTTAAGATATGCTTTGCACAGTCTCAATTTTTTATTTTTATTTATATGCTTTGTATTTCAAAAAATTAGGAAGATTTAAAAGAGAATTTATTAAGAGGATATAAGATTCCTCAAACAAATTATTAAGGTATGCGTCCACATCGATATTATTAATGTCTTAAGTCGTTGAATCTCTGACGCAAGACTTATAAGAAAGTGGTTTCGTTGGACTGTGCAAAGCGCAATACATTCATCTAATCCTAAATATAATATTAGGTTTCTTACTATTACAGTAAAGGATACTCCACAGTTCACATGACTCCAGAAAAGTTTTTGGTTTAAATGAAGTTTATTTAATTAATTATTAGAGGTAGGATGCACAGTTAAAAATTATGACCTTCATAAGTTTTGTAATAAATGTGTAATTATTTTGAAAACAACCATAAATTTGTAATTTTTTGTTTAAAAAATAATAAATTAATTTTTTTACCTGGTCATTTCACTTATATGGTGCTCACTTATGTGGAATTTTTTCACTCAATCATTCGTACTTGGATTCTTCAATAAGTGCATATTTAAAGTAATTGTTATTTATTAATTATTTAAAGTAATTTTAGAATAATTAAGATAGAACAAATAAGGAGTTTTTTTTAATTTTAATTTCTTGGTCAAATTTTATAACGTTTGTAGAAACCAATTACATGACAAAAAAAAAAATTATATCCGTCCACTTTTGTATTGTTTTTAAATAAAAATTGGTATTTTTAATAAAGCAGCACCTATTTGTATATGTAACATCGTAAGATATCCACACCAAGAAAAGATAAAAAAAAAAAAAAAAAAAACATTGTAAGATATGCTCTTTAATATGACTCACACAACGAGACAATGAACATAGAACGGAGGGCACCCCTTTAAGTTAGTATAAAAAATGGGACTTATAAAGAATGAGTGATTAGAAAAGTGTCTTTGGAGAAAAAAGTAAAAAAAAAAAAATTCAAAAATAATTTAATACAAGTATGGAAATCATCTGTTCTCACCATGCTTTAATTAGAAAATATCTGTTCCACGTATTTTAAGATCACAATTATCAAAGTGTAAGGTGTACAAAACACCAAATGAACGTCAAAGTGATCATTTTGTTACGTTTGGACAAAAAATTTACCAGACTGCCATGTCAATAGTAAATTTTGCCAAAATATCACGCGACATAATTCGCTATACAGTGTAGCGAATTATGCATGCAAGTAATTCGCTACACAGTATAGCGAAATATGCCACGTCAAAACCAAAAATGGCACGTGTCGATTTTTCAAAAAATTCGTTAGCTAAGGCAGCGAATTATGCCAAAATGTCAAAATTTGACATGTGACATTTTTGGTTCTGACGTGACATATTTCGCCACACTGTGTAGCGAATTATGCCGCGTGATATTTTGACAAAATTTACTATTAGCGTGACAGTCTGGTAATTTTTTTGTCAAAACGTAATACTTTGATAACTCTCCCAAATCAAACTAGTTATATAATCAGATAGTGAAACATGTTCATATTTATACTCTTGTGTGTATACAGCATATGTAAAATTGTTTTTTCTAATTTAAGTATCGGGAAAAGAAAAAAAAAAACGAATGCTAAAGTCAACATATAATTCAACAGTTATATTTTTCATTTAATTTATTCTTTATTTAACTTAAAATAACATAAACTTATGTGATTTAAAAGGAAATATCTTTATGAATAAAATATTGTTAATATATTTCTTTTATTTAGTTTAAAATTAATTAATTTATTCAAAATCAGAGAATTTACAAAATACTTATAAAAAAAAAGAATTTACAAAATGATCTTTATGTAAGAACCTGCACCGTTAATTAAAGAGGTTAATTAAATAAATGTGATAATTAGGAAACAATTTCATAATTGACCTTAATAATTTTTATGAGGCTCTAATAATTATAGTAAGTGGGTAATAATGCTGAAAGTCACTTTTCAGACGAAGAGCACAGATACCGGTTCTGTTACCCGGTATAAATGTGTACCGGTGAAGTATCCCGAAAAATTATAATAAGTGCATGATAATAACTAGAATAATCTGTAGGACTTGTAAAACAAGTTTCAAGTCAAAATAATAAGATCTGATGCCAGAACAGATACTGGCTATGGAAAAGCGCGTACCGGAAAGGTGCTCCGAAAAATAAAATAAAAATATGATAATTCTTGTAATATTGAGTAGGTTAAGAATCCTGAGTTTGGGATTAAAATGTTTTGTGTAGCTATTAATGCTAATACTGCACGTTAAATGCCTATGTGGCTATATATAGCCATATTAGTGGGCACAAAACCCAAATAACTCCCTTCCTACGTGACTTGTGAGGGTGTGGCTGACCAGAATGTTGTCCATTGGCATCTTCACCTTCTCTTAAGCAAAGTTGGCACCTTTGTGCATTGATTCCTCATCTTTGAGCTTGTAAACACTTAGGTGTGTGTGAGAATCATCTTTGGGGTGGAGTGAGGGTCATTGTTCTGGGTTCTTGCTACCGTGTGAGTCAGTTTTGAGGGCTGAGTTTGGAGCTTGGGTTGTGGGAATCTTGGTGATGGTATTTTGAGCTTTAAAGTGTTATCTTTGTGGAGAAAGAATCAATCTTGGAGGTGCCATTTTCGTGAACTGTGTTTGGTCAGCATTGGGGAGATGTTGGTGAGCTCCAAGAGCATCATTTCCTCAATTCTTGAGTTTGGGTAAGTGTCACCAACCTTGATCATGAGTTTTTGTTGCTTAAAGGTGAAGTCTTGGTGTGCTAATAGGTTAAACAAGTAACCAACCAAAACATGAACCTAAAAATGAATTAAGATGCATGCTTTAACGTATTTAAGTGTTAAAAACTGGACTTCTGGTGGATATTTTCACGAAATGCAGAAACTGCATTCTGTCGTGAAATATCCGCATATATGTTCGAGAAATATCCGGATGTGGGGTTCTGTGATATCCGGATATGGTATATCCGGATATGCCCCCGACAGATATCCGGATATTCTGGAATTTTGAAGAACAATAGTTGCACTATTCATACAATAGACTATTAAGGGCTTATGGCTTGGTATGGAGCCTTAAGACGTAAAACGCAAAGGAAAGGTGTTGTCTTTGAGTTGCATGCATATGAGCTTTGGTTAATGATATATTATTGGTCCATAACAAATTGTGGTACTGCTGTGTTTGGGCTTTGAGAGTGGTTGGACTCTTGGCATTGGATAGTTAGCTTGCAAGGTAAGCTTTCTCGGTTTAGCCATGTTGTGGTTCCACCATGTCCCATGGGGATATGACTATATGCATGTTGTGTTACATGCTTTTGATATTTTGGAAATGCTGTTGAGCTATTATATGCAATATGCCTTTATGATATGCATGTGGGGTCCACCTATACGGTAAGTCTGAGTATGTAGTACATACAATATGGTGAGGCTGTGGGTGAGGTGCAAGCGGTGTTCCTTGTACTCATGTGGGTAATAGGCGTATTTCTGCATTTCTCTGGCCAGTAAATAGTGATAAACACACATGGCATGAATATCTGTTGCACTGCATAATTTTGGAACTGATATTGGAAATTACTGCTTTTGAATTTATATTGCACATGTAAGTGAGCTTGGGGTGGAAGATCCTTGAGGACCACTTGTCTTACTGAGATTTCTTGTTTAGAGATCTCACCCACGTTTGGGGACGCTTACTTCAGGTTCAGGTAACTTGGGGGCTGATGACTCTGGCGGCAGGAGGCCAGAGCTTAGCTGATTATATTCTTGTTGTTTGCTGTCATGACTGGATATTAGCTTCTGTTATGTTTTCTGCCATCTTTATGTTATTTAATGTTGAGACTACTGTTGGGCTTTGTAGCCTTATTTGGTGAGCATGCGGTTTGTCCATGTCACATAGACTTGTTTAGGTCTTTTTTATTTTAAGGTGTATTAATGTATCAGGATTTTGGTCCGGACTACGTGTTGTAGATCCGTGACTTTAGATACTCGCTTTATTTATGTAATGAAGTATTTCAGTTAGTTGTTTTGAAATTTACATACAGGCATCATTTTATGAAATTGATTAAGTAATCCACTTGGCTAAGTATAATGACGTCATAATTGAATTAAAGAAAAAGATATTCCGCATTTTAATTAAGCGTAGCTTAATACGATGACATGTAATTAACCGGGTATACACGGGGCGTTACACTTTACATCCCCAAAACTGTGTGTTTTGATGTGTGGCTATGTAACGGGGCATTTCAAGTTTTGAAGACAAGTCTCTCTTTACCTAATTGCAACCCTATTGTCAGCATCCTCATTCTCTTCCCGCCAATTACTTGTAATCTGCGATTGGCAGTTGTTCTTCACCCTTCAAAGCTCGTGTGTTTGTGCTTCTCAAGGTTTTAGCTCACAAAAACCCCTTTTCTCATTTTTTTTTTGAATAAATTCAAAGGTATCTTCCAGCCGTAACCGAAGACTAATCCCCATCGAGCACCGTCGGACCCTTTCGGGGGCGGCTCTCCCAAATCTTTTTTATCCATTCACAAGGCTCAAACTCGAGACCTCTGGTTAAGGGGCTCAGGCTCCTTACCACATGTGCCAAAGGAGTTTGGTCATTTTTTATTATTGATATGATGCTATTGACATTCAAAACCATAGGATCCCCACCTAATTAATTATAATTAATGATTTAATCGTAAAACTTCTGAAAGCCATAACTTTTGACTCGGGTATCCGAATCAGGTATTTTTTCTTTTGATTCCACATAACTTTTCGAGATCTACACAATGACACCTCATTTGGCATATTTATCTCTCACAAACATCATTAACATTTTTACTTTGATACCATCATTAATCTCACATCCCTTGAGTTACAATATGCTCTACCATTTGCCAAAATTCGAAAGCACAACTTTGACATTTGCATCAAACATTATAATTCAGGTCGGTACACCTATTTTATGAATGAATTGAATTATCTGACATTCGAGACTAATTTTGTCTTCCTTGACAAAGACAAAATTGAAACAATAGTGCGATTGTAAGACCTAGGGTTGATACGATTGATAAATAATATTATTGGTTAGTTATATTTGTAGTTGGTCAGTTGAGGAGCACAAGTATATAAAATACGTATAAGATTGTCAATGTAACTCAGTTAGCTGATAAAGCACAGGGTGTTGGCATGTTTAATTAGGTTTCTTATTATAGTAATGCTTGATTGATTAAAAATGTGTTAAACAATATTCCAAAGGATGAAATGAGGAAATAATTTGTGATTGTTGTTGCGAATTGTAAGGAATTAATTTTTGTAAAACATGAATTTAAATTTACTAATGTGTCTAATGCTAACAAACACCTTACTAGTATAGGGATCAAAAATTGATTATGATCGTTCTCTTCTATTTATGAAAAATGAATAGAAGAGATAAAAATTAATTATTTCTCTTCTGTTCAAAATAATTTCATCTTCTATCCACATATAAAAATTAATGAACTTTGGTACCATCATTAATTTCAGACCACGAATTATAAGATAAAGTCTTATTGTTGCAAATTTAAATTATGTCTGTGAGAGATAACATAAGTCAAATGGGGTATTATTACGTAGATCTCAAAAACTTATGTTGAATTAAAAAAAATTATCTGATTCGGATACCCGAGTCAAAAGTTATGACCTTCAGAAGTTTTGAATAAATGTGTAATTATTTTGAAAACAACTATAAAATTGTAATTTTTATTTAAAAAACAATAAATTAATTTTTTTGCTGGACCAGGAAGCAAAATTAATTTTTTTAAATTAATTTTTTTGCTCGTCCTTATATTTATATGGTGTTCACTTAGTCCATTCTTAACGAATGTGGAACTTTTTCAGTCAATCATTCACATTTGGATTCTTCAACAATAGGAAGGTAGTGCGCATTTAAAGTAATTTTTATTTATTAATTATTTAAAGTAATTTTAGAATAATTAAGATAGGAAAAATGAGGATAATTTTTTTTTTAAATTTTAATTTTTTGGTCAAATTTTATAACGTTTGTAGAAACCAATTACATGACAAAATAAATTATATTCGTCCACTTTTGTATTATTTTTAAATAAAAATTGGTATTTTTAATAAAGAAGCACCTATTCGTATATGTAACATTGGGCTAAACGACCATACTACCACCTATGTAGCACCGATACGACACGCGACACGCGACACGACACTCCGACACGTCAATCCTAAAAAATTATGGATTTCGACACGTTGAGACACGTTTTAATATTAAATAATATTTTTAATTTATATAGTGTATATTTCATTTAATATTTAATAATTTAACAAAAAAATGAAACTAAATTAATAATACCTATCAACACGTTATAAAGATGGAAGCTTTAATAAAAAAAATAAAAATTGGGATGAGAGAGATCAAAGAGAATGAGATACAACAAGAGCATAATAGGAATTGACAATAATGATGCTGAGATGATCTCTTATCTACTTAAGGGGAAAAAAGTCAAAAAAAAATTTTGATATGATCAGGTGGAAGCTTTATTAATATATCTTAATTTTTAAAAAAATTAAAAAATTTTAAAAAAATCTTTTTTTTACGAAAATGCCATTTGACCGTGTCGGACACGGTCAAATTCGCATGTCGGAATGGTCAACGTGTTAGAAAAAGTCAACCGTATGTCCGACACCGTGTCGGAGCGTGTCGGACCCGACTCTTTCTGTTTTTACAAGTGTCTGTGCTTCCTTGACTACCACTATTATGTAAATGTATCGCCGGAATGAAACAGATTCGAAAAGTATAACCGAAGTAGAGCAGTCAAACCCGTTGGTCTGACTGGCGGGATCAGTCCCGACACTGAACAAGACGGGATCAGTCACGACACTGAACAAGACGGGATCAGAGCCCACATCGGATTGTGCCAGAATGGCGTAGTCCTCCATAAGTGTAGTCACCATAGCTGGCTTGTTCCATTCCCGCTAAGAGACCTGATGGACCAAGTGTATTATAAAACCTTTTAGGACATAATGCTTTAATGGAGTCAGCTCTCAAACAAAACTATAGATGCCAAAATCTACAATTGAAGACAAAACAATGTGGTGATAAAAGGAAATTGATAATATGAAAATTAAAAATTAGAAAAAATGGGACGGTTGTTTTAATAATTAATAAATTTGTTTTAATTAATAAAAAGTGGCCCATTTGTATTGCGTAATTAAAAAATAAAAAATTCATAATATTAGGCAAATATAATAATTATTAAATTTGTTGTAATATATTTTTGATTTTTAGAAGTGGCCCATATAAAAAAGCTAAAGACGTGTTAATTTTTTTTGAAATTAATGAAGGTTTTTTGTTTTGTTTTGTTTTGTTACAAATAATTAATGAAACAGTAATTATTATTAGTGTTAGTGTTATTTACAAAGAATTTTAACACGTCTTTAGCTTTTTTTATATGGAACACTTCTAAAAACCAAAAATATATTACAACAAATTTACTAATTATTATATTTGCCTAATATTACTAATTTTTTTATTTTTTTATTACGCAATACAAATGGGCCACTTTTTATAATTAAAACAAATTTATTAATTATTAAAGTAACTGTTCCAAATTTTCTAATTTTTAATTTCTTCATATTATCAATTTCCTTTTATCACTACATTGTTTTGTCTTCAATTGTAGATTTTGGCATCTATAGTTTTGTTTGACAGCCGACTCCGTTAGAGCATTATGTCCTAAAAGATTTTATAATACACTTGGTCCCGTCAAGTCTCCTAGCGGGAATGGAACAAGCCAGCTATGTGACGACACTTACGGAGGACTCGTCACTTTACATGACGCGATTATGGCACAATCCAACGTGGGTTCTGATCTTGTCTTGTTCAGTGCCGAGACTGATCGACGGGTTTGACTGCTCTACTTCGGCCATACTTTTCGAATCTATTTCATTCCGGAGATATATTTAGAAAATAGTGGTAGTACGATCGTTTTGCCGTAATATTATAAGATTCACACAAAGAGACAACGAACATAGAATGGAGGCACCCCTTTAAGTTAGTATAAAAAAATGGGACTTATAAAGAAAGAGTGATTAGAAAAGTGTCTTAGGAGAAAAAAAGTAAAAAAAAAAAAACAATTTTTTTTAATAAAAGTATGGAAATCATCTATTCTCACCATGCTTTAATTAGAAAATATCTGTTCCACATATTTTAAGATCACACTTATCAAAGTGTAAGGTGTACAAAACACCAAATGAAACTACTTATATAATCAGATAGTGAAACATGTTCATATTTATACTCTTGTGTGTATTCAACATATGTAAAATTGTTTTTTCTAATTTAAGTATCGAAAAAAAAAAGTGAATGCTAAAGTCAACATATAATTCAACAGTTCTTATTTTTCATTTAATTTATTCTTTATTTTACTTAAAATAACATAAATTTATGTGATTTAATTTTATGGGAAAAATGTGTATCATTTTAAAAGACGTACAGTTATATCATTTTAAAGAATGTAAAATTATATCATTTTGAGTAAGAGAAAGAGATAAATAAAGGAGAAGAGAGTGGATAAAAAAATATAAACTTGTGGGTCCCATCTCTTTGTGAGAATTAAATGAAACAAATTATATCATTTAAAAGGATGAACACTTTTCCCTTAATTTATTATTTATTCAAAATCAGAGAATTTACAAAATACTCTTTAAGGCCCAATACCGTGCGTTTCGATGGGTGGCTGCGTAAGGGAGCATTTCAAGTTTTGAAGACAAGTCTCTCTTTACCCAATCGCAACCCTATCATCGGCGTCCTCATTCCCTTTCCGCCGATTACTTCTAATCCGCGATTGGCAGTTGTTCTTCACACTTCAAAGCCCGTGTTTTTGTGCTTCCCAAGGTTTTAGCTCAGGACAACCCCTTTTTTCATTTTTATTATTGATATGATGCTATTGACAATCAAAACGATAGGATCCCCACCTAATTAATTACAACTAATTTCATATTACATGTGTGAAGGAAGAATTTGAATCATTCTCTTCTCGGCTATTCATACTCTGCTTTCAATGGCTATTTGTGGGTATATTTTTTGTTTTTCCTCTCATATTTGTTTTTGCTTCCAGTCTTGAGTTTGGGTCGAATGTGTAATCATGTTCTAATTTGTATCGATGATTGAGTCTCCCTTAATCATGTTGAAGATAGTTGATGCCTTGTGTTGGACGGGTTTTAGGACTTTGAGGAATTTAATCAATATGCATACTTGCCTACAACCTATTTGATGAATGCACTTTCTGTACTTTTGCGAAATAAACTGTTTTATAGTTGTTGACAGTTTAAACTAATATCACCCAATTTCTATAATGACATTTGTACTAGGGGCGGCATGGCTCGTAACCCGCAAAAAAACATGTTATGGTATTTATTTATAGGGATAAATAAATCTCATGCGGTAGGAATAGCCCTCTTTCATGTTAGTGAGAGCTCGATTTCCGTGTTAATATTTTCTTTCCTTTTCCTTTTTTTATTTAAACTAGTGGGCCCACTTGATTGTGTGTAGGAGAAAAGCTCTTCTCATGTTGCATGAGAAAATACAATCCCTTATTTATAAGTTATGTGATATATTATGTTTATGAGTTGTGAAGTTAGTTTACCTAAAATCCTTGATTACCAAATTATTTATCTGTTCAGGTTTCTATGTTATTATATTATAACCAAGGAGGTATTCTAAATGCCTACTAATCTGTTCATGTTTCTTTGTTATTATAAGCAAGGAGCTTTTCTAAATGGCTGCTAATCTGCCCTTCACTTTTTTATTTCATTATATCTGTGTAACTGTTTAATCAGTCTCTTCAATGTGTTCTAGCATGGAAGCTAGTGTTTTACCCGATTGTGTTCCTAAAATTTTCTGTTCTGCTTGCATCAACTAATTTAGAGCATGCAGTTGAATGAAGTATATAAATTTTGATTCTTTTCCCATCTCAACTGATTGCCTCAATTTTATTTGAATTTATTTGTTTTTATACATAATTATAAAATTAGGCTATCTAGTTATATAATGAAAAATAATATTAACTGGACTAATATTGATGCTGTTCTGACTTCAAGTTGAAGACATGAATGCGTTCAAGGCATACAAGGCCTGTGTCCCAATTGATTGGAGTCCCAACCTCTATATAACTCTGGTGAGGGGCATTCCTGGGACCAGGAGGCTCCATAGGCGCACTTTGGAAGCACTACGCCTGGGCAAGTGCAATCGAACTGTCATGCGATGGAACACACCTACAGTTAGGGGAATGCTTCAACAGGTTTTAACACAAGCTCTAAACAAGTGCATTTTCTGCTTGAAATGACTTATTTTTCTGTATGCTAACATTGGTAAACTTTGTAATCCATACAGGTGAAGAGGTTAGTCGTTGTTGAGACAGAGGAGATGTACAAGGCCCGTAAACAGAAGGCGGAAGAACACCGAGCTCTACGTCCTCCATTGATCATAAATCATCAACCTCCTTCGGCTACTGGTTCTTTATAATAGTCTGCGGTGTTCTTTAAGATATTATCCTTACTACTAAAACTATCAAATGCCAAGGTTAAAAGCTTTGGCCTCAAATGGATCAATTCTTGCTTTGAAGATCATGTTTTAGTTCGAATCCATAATGTTGTAGTTTTTTCACCTAATAACATTAGTCAAATTTAGGCATCTGCTTATGTAACCAGGCTATCAAGGGTTTCTTTTATTTATATCTTCAATCTGGGAATCATTTGTCCTATTAATGCTTATTTCTTTTGGAAACGAAACTTGCAATTTAGTTAGGGTTTTATATATCTGTCAATGCTTATAGTACTTAACAATTGACTTCATTAAAATTGAATGTTCTGCAAATCACCCAAAATTAACAAACGGGGCGTAGTATTTAGTTCTTGCACACCACACTATACATAGTGCCAAATAAAATGAGAACTTTTGGAAGATTATATCTTATGCTTCTTCCTTTCCATCAACTCCAATTATCACATCTTTTGCACTCACGAGCTCTTTTTCGGCAGTGTCATTAGGCTTTATGTTGTGCTGAACTTTGTACTGATGCCTCATTGCTAAGACAAGAAAAAGTACAAAATTCAGTACTCCCAGCACTGCAAGCAGCCAATAGAAGTAATCTAACCAGCTGCTGTTCAGATTGCTCCTGAGCCATCTTTTCTTACTTACTTTGTCCACGATTGACACCAATAAGCTACTGACAAAGTAACCCATTGAAAGGGTAGTTAGGAAAAGTCCAGTGCTCATAGATTTCATCCTCTCTGGTGCCTACCTGATGAAATATTCCAGTTGTCCAACGTAGGCAGATGCTTCCCCTGCTCCCACTAGAAAAAACTGAGGGACCAGCCAAAAAGCACTTATTGTAGTATGATTTTTGACTGCATTCACCCTCCTTTCTTTCTCAACAATTGCAGAAACCACCATGGCAGCAATGGAAAAAATGAGTCCAATTCCAACTCTCTGAAGACTTTTGAGCCCTTGGACATTGTGGGTGAGTTTCCGTGCAAAGGGCAGAGTGAGTTTCTCATTTAGGGAAGTAAAGAGGAGAATGGTAATGAAGAGAAAAGCTGATACAACTATAGATCCAACTTTTCGGTTCATGAATGTAGCTTGCTCAATGTTGAAGGTATTCATTTGAGAATAGATTGTCCAAAAGAGGATACATGTAGACCAAATGGGAATGAGCTTGATTACCATTTTAACCTCCTCAACCTCAGTCACTGTGGAAACCATCCATGCTCTTTCCTTGTTTCTATCCTTTGAGCAGTTCTCATCTAGAATTGCAGCTTTGTCAAGGAACCTACCAGACAAATTGCCATGCAGTGAAAATACCTGTTAGCTTATGTGAAATACTGAGATGTTTGGTATTTAATTTCAAGTCTAGCCGGCTAGGTTTTAATGAAAATAGATTAAATCTCCTAATTTCCTACAATATTTCTTTTTTGTGTACTGTTTTCGTAGAATATGAATGACACCTTATAAACTATAAATCGTTGCTAGAGTTTTCATCCAATAATCAATTCATGCCTATGGACATTTGTTGAACCAAGATGATGTTATAGGAAATGACGAAACTATGTTATAGCGTGGAACGTAATAGAAAATGTTATGATGTGCAGATAATAATAACTTCCATTTGACAGTAACATTCTGGCCAAAATACATCACAGGAATGTTGGGCTTCCTGTATCGCTAACTCTTGAAAATGTACATAGGCATATACAATTGTATATAGCCATTGGGGTCCATTCAAACTTGGAAGATGCTGAGAAATGGCTCCCTGAATCTGAAGTAAGAAGACTGAGAGATCAGTTCAGAAGGAGACTATTCACACAAGAGGAAACTGATGAGGTTAAGGAAGCTGAAGCTGCAAAGAAGAACACCATCTTGGACAAGAGACGTCCCCAATGAAAAGGAGAAAACCCTCCTACTTGTTTTTAGTTTTATTTTTGGTAATGTTTATTTTAGTTCCTTTTTCTTTTCCGTTCCCTTGTAAATAATCTTTTTGCAATGAAAAAGACTTTTTGATCAAACTGCTTGGTACATACATTTCAGTTATAATATTAAGGATGTACAATTTTGAATAGCCAACAACATGAAAGACAAAGTCACTGATTAATCATGCTTATTCTTTCTCTGAGTGCTTGAAATAGGAAGAGTGCAGGGAATTTAATCCTCAGATTTTTGAAAGAAGCTGATCTGTGTGAACTAAAGCTGGTAAGGAACGGAAAAATGCCAAACACTCACTTATGAGAGCATTCCTGAGGTGTAACCACAATGAAACTTCTAAACTTGCCTTGGTGTTGAAAGTACTTCTGAGGAACAGATGGATTCCATCGCCAAGGATCAACTAACCACACATTCACCTCCACTTCATCTATGATACACCAGTTGGTCAACCAAAAAGGGCAAGGAACAGATCCAAAAATGAACAAAAAGGACAGAAGAAAGAAAAGCAAAGAAAAAAGAAACAGTCATTCAAAAGAATTCAGAAGAAAATACCAGAAAACCTTCATTCAAAAGGGGAAAAAGGTACAAGAAAATGTGTTCCCTCAAACAGAAAGTCCATGTTCAAAGGCATAAAGTAAACGTTTCTTGACCCCACAATTAAGACCACAATTCTTCCACACTTCCATACACTCACCCATCAAAAGATCCTTGGAAGGGAAGACATCTACACTTCATAGGAAAGCAGCAGAAAGACAAGTTCTGAAGAATCACATCCAGGAATGGACAGAGCAAACACCAAACCCTGAGTGATAGTGAGACAGAAGATCAACAACCTTCACTTACCTTAGAACAAATTCTTCTTACTTGTTACCTATGGGGAGTAGCTCATTTTTTTCGAAAAGTTTATGATTGCTCATTGGCTCAAGTTTCTTTCTGTTGAGTTATTCTTTGAAATTGGGCAGCTCAATACAATATTTCTGAGTTGTTTGAGGACAACCAACATTTTAGTTTTGGGGTGTTTGATGGGACGTAAGTTCGTTCCCATCTAAGCCCATTTTGATGGCAAAATACCACACGTTCCCTCATCTGATGAGCAACTTCAGCATGAAAATCACTTATTTTACACATTTGTGACAAAAACACAGTGGGGGAACGTATGGTGACATATTCCTTTAAAATATATTAAAAGGGGAACCAATTGAGAAGCATTTAATGCACCTGCTCCACTCATTTAATGCCTTTGTCCATTTTGCAGGAAACATGGATACAAAGTCTTCGAAAAGCAGAGGCGGTGCACCACTTAAGCACCAGGAAACGTGAAGAGCAAAGAATCAAGAGTTCACATTGGCCAAGAAGACAGCAAAGCATGGGAGGACTGCAGAAAACGGCTAATCATCAACAAATACTGTCCTATCAAGCAATTTGCACAGCTTCTACACACTGTTGCCACCGCCCCGTCCCTTCACTCAAGCACCCAGCTCCAAAGGATTTATAAGACTGCCACTCCTCTTTTACCTATAAAAGGACATCCCAAACACAAAAACATCATCGGATTCTTAAGGGGTTGAAGCCCTTAAGAAGAAGATCACCTAGTAGTAGTGGTTAGTAGTTTAGTTTTATATAAGTTGTAACTATAGTTAAGTGACAACCCCTCTTCTCTTTTCTGTATCATCCCCTAAGACTCCTCACGAGCATCAAACCATCTTCTCCATTTTTATATTTCGTTGTAAACTTTCTTTCAATTTAATGTAAGTGTTTCTTCTTTCCTTTCCACTCGTTATCTCTGAACTGAATCTCGGGTCTATGGGATCTTAGTTTGGAATAATTATGTTTAAAATATCAGCCATGGGCTGAACTATCTGTGGATGGATACATTGCAAAACTCTTAAAGACTTATTTTCAAAACTCTTGACTGAAGCTTTTTGTCTTTCTTTGGCTAAGTAAGCTATATTCATCGTGGATCAATGGAAATTGAACACATACTGAGAAAGAAACTTCCATAAGGAAGGGATTTCAGACAGCTTAGCCATTTCGGGAAGGTAGTGTCATGGCAAAAACACTATTGGTCACCTTAGGAATAAGGGGTCATTTCGTCCATTTTAAGGTTCTGTATTGAGTACCTGTTGGAGTCAAGGGAGCCATAGGAATATGCAAACTTGTGAGCCATCTAGTCCATGAGCTGAGGAATCAGAGTGGGCAAATAAGAAACTGGAACAAAGCCAAAAAGTGCTAAGTCTTAAGCAGAGAAAATAAATATTTAAGAATGGAGCAGTGAATCCGTTATTTCTGTTAAACCATTTTAAAACCATCCACCTTGTTGTCTCTTAATTATAGTTAGTTCTGTTTTAGTATTTTTACTTTATTTAATCTTGTATCTGTCAAACTCCAATGATTATTATCTCACCTTCTTCTAAACAGGAAGGATCAAATACATAACGCAGCGAGCAATTGTTTGTCATCAGATTGAACTTACTGTTCCTGAGGAACGTTGTCAAGACAGTAAGGAACGTTTGACCAGACAGTTCATTCACTAACTTTTCTTCTCATTTTCATTCTTTATAAAACAGTGTAAGACAATATTTAGAGTTCTATCCTCGTGGGAACGATAATCCGGGCCTTAATACACTCATTATTACGTGATGCATGCACTTGCGCACTTGGGTTGGAAGTAAAGGAACGAATCTGTGTTCTATAAACTCATTTAGAACAGAGGAATGTCCCTCATCAGAACTTATATTTTTCCACCATCAGCAAACCACCCAACAGGGCTTTTATATAAAAGTGAAGATATTAAGTCATATTTACTATTGCACAGCTATTTCTAAAGTACTAAAAAAATTGCATGTACTAAATCTTCAGCTTCTGGTCCACACTTTGTATTTGGGAATATTAACCATGTTTCCATCAAAAAATTTACTTGTTTGAAGCCTACTCGCTACCGTTTTTGTATTCCAAAGTTGCAGTCATAGCATAATAACATACGTAGATGCATTCATTGAGTGGTAAGGCAATTAATTATATGAATATCCACCCACGGATTAGGCACTGAACTGTGTTTAAAAAAAAAGTTAACATTAACGTCATATGAGCTTAAGCAAGGCAGAGTGAGAACACAAAAGTTAGTATCCTCTCCTTACAGGAACGTAAAATTGTTAACAGGAAATCCATTGTTTCTAATCAATGAACACTATGTAAGGACTTACCGGAAAGGGTATGGAACAGACGGGTGTTGAAAATCGGTGGTCTATGAAGAAGATGTCTTAGATCCTTCAGATACACCAACATAGAAAACCTCACTTCAGTTTCGAGCACAAAGCCGTGACCGTGTTGTGTTACCTCTGTCCTTCACCGTCGATGTGCTGCTACCTGGAACACGAACAACTTAGAACAACAACTAACATTTTGTACATCATTTTTGTCAAATGAAAAAACAAATAGATGATGCGTGAGAGTTTCATTCCCTCACTTGCCGCCACATGCAATGACTTTGTTGAACTAATACCAGGGTTTAGATTGACGAAGAACCAGATAAAATCAAGCCACAGTGTCCACAACCACTTACATGAAATGGGTCTGTTTCAGTAGAGAAGAAAAAAATCATAGTTCAGAAATCTCTTCTTCCTGTGCAAAATAAGGACCACACAAAGGAGAGAGGATTTTAGTAGGTGAATATCAGGAGCATTTGGGTAACAAAACGCGCGCCAAAATTCCCACTTCCCTAGTTCTCTCCAAATACTGCCTCTCAGCTCGGTTTTGCAAACAGTGATTTGCAGATTACAATACACACAAGCCACTGATTCATGGGGAAATAGCTTCCATGGTACTTTTTTTCAAACTCTTGTACCAATCGAGGCTATCTTAAAAAACCTATCTCACTCACACATCATTCTCCCTAAAAACCACCTACCAAACACCCGAGAAAATAAATGCAAAGCTACCACATAAAAGATGACCTAAAACTCCAAAAGAATATAAATCAAATCGTAATTGCAATTTTCTCCTTTAACATTAAAAAAAACTCGTTTCAATTTAACGAATCAATTGGGAATCGATTCAGAAAAAGTCTTTGATTAAAAAAGGATTGAAGGGTGGTTCATTACTAAAAAATCTTCGTAGTATCAAAAATTGTTCTACAGAAACATTATTTTTTTTTTGGTAAATAGAAACATCATTTTAAGTTGACAATAACTTTGATCAAATGGCTCTGACATGATAGTCGATTTGACAACAAAAGCAATAAGAAATGAGAATAGATTCTCTTATGTAAACTTTTTATATCATTTGATTATGTAAAATTTTTGTTTCCATCTATTTTTTTCATTAACAACAACTGTTTTCCACTTATTTAATAGGGTAAAGTGTGTGTCATTTTAAAGGATGTAAAGTTGTTTCATTTTAAGAGAGAGAAAGAGATAGATAAAGGAGGAAAGAGAGTTGACAAAAAAATAAAGGTGTGGATCCCACCTCTTTGTGAGAGTGAAAGGATATAAGTTGTATCATTTAAAAAGATAAACATTTTTTCCTATTTAATATATGTGAAAAGAGATACAAATATAAAAATTTCATATGAATTTTTAACCACTCCCAAAATGGAAAGGTGGATACATCTCATAAACATCAAACGATAAATAATTCCAAATTTATGAAATAGAACAAGGAAAACTTTAATGGAAAAAAATGGGCAAAAGCACCCTTCTAACATCGTTGGGCAAAAGAATTGTTCAATTATATTTGATTGAATAAGTTTTTCCATACTAATACAGTCAAACACATCATGAAACCTTCGAGACTAATGTCATGTAAATGCCATATAGACTGTCCCGTCACTGTAAAATTTTGAAAGATCATAACTTTTGTTTAGTTAAAGCTGATTGGATAAATTTTTTCAAATTAATACAGTCAAACACGCCATGAAACCTTACAAGACCGATGTCATGTCAACGCCACATAGGTATTCTTATCACCGTAAAACTTTAAAAGATCATAACTTTTGACTTGGATATCCAAATCAATTGATTTTTTTTTATTTCATATATTTGTTCAAGATCTACACAATGACACTTCTTTTGGCATATTTTATTCCCCCTCAAATATAGTTTGAATTTGCAATAATGGTACCACAATCACAACAACGTTTAAATCTAGAAGCTCTCGAGTTCTTTCTGAACCAACATCATGAGCTGCAACACATCATCGATTGACACGTTTTATCTATGTGAATCATGATTTATTATATAAAACTTGTTCAACTTGTCAGAAAGTAGTTATCTGTATCCAAAAATTTCCTAATCATGATAGTCCTTTCCATCATCACGAACAGGCAACAACGGATAACGTTTCTTCTTATGGAAAGCTCTAAAATACTGATCTTGTTGCTGAAGAAATTGTTGGTTTAGAGGCTAACTATAGGAAAACTAGGCCAAGAAATCGACATCACGTGCTGCAACTCATGGTGTTGATTCAGAAAGAACTCAGGAGCTTCTAAATTTAAATGCTCTTGTGATTGTGGAATCATTGTTGCAAATTCGAACTATGTTTGTGGGAGATAAAATATGCCAAATGAGGTGTCATTGCATAGATCTCGAAAAGTTATGTGAAATAAAAAAATCACCTAATTTGGATATCCGAGTCAAAAGTTGTGTTCTTTCGAAGTTTTATGATGACATGATTAATTACGTGGCGCTGACATGATATTAGTATCGTCAATGTCTACATGGTTGACATGACATCAATCCTGTCATGAGCAGTGACGTGATTAGTCCCGTAAAATTTTATGACATGCTTTACTGTATTATTTTAGAAAAACTTATCAAATCAAATTCAACTGCACAATTTTTTTACCCAACAATCTTAGAAAAATGCTTTAACAGAAAAAAAAATGGCATTACATCAAGGGCAATACTTTTTTCATGTTGAATGAGAAAGCATCTCTCATGCCACGTGTTCATAGAGATTTGTGCCTTTATTTTTATTTTTTTCTTTAGTTGTGTACCCCATTAATATTGTGTCTATGGTAGAAGTTATTATCTCATGAGAATCGATTATCCCTTATTTCAAATGCGTGAAAACACGTTAAACATGTTGGGTTCCAAATTAACAAAATCGATAAGGTATATTTAAGACGAACCAAAAGTTTTCAGATCCAAGAACTGCAGTACTTAAATTTATTCCCACGGGTGCTTGTGAATTTGTACGAAAAAGATCAATAAATCCTCTTCTTTACACAGCATATATAATGAATAGGCTTTCTGCCATTTTTTGGAAGGACAGTTTCCTTTTTCTTGACTCATGCTCTTCGATCTCCTTCCCTTTTGTTAATTATGCTCAGTCCCTCTGTTTTGCATTTCGTAAAACAACCGAAGACAAAAAAGCTGATATGGCGCATAACAATTGAATAGTTTGCTGCATGAAGGGATTGACTAAGTAGCAGACACGACTTGATGTTTATCTTCAGTATTTGATTAACATTTAGCAGAAAAGAGGTTGTTTTATGTCACATTTAGCAGAAATTGATTTTTGCTTCTTATTCCTAACTTCAGTGATTACTGATAAGATTACTGGTAACAGCAAGAAGCCAAGAACATACGTGTTGAATGTTGCTCTTTGACTTTTTCTCGTTTCAATTTATTTTTTCTTTTTAATATAAAATTAGAAAATATTTAATCAAGAAAAAAAAAAGTGAAATAACTCAGAACAGTTGCTGATAGAAATAGTCAATTTTGCTATGAAAAATAGCTCTTTCCTAAATTAGCCATTGAAAACTCCTCACAGGGAAACAATTTGGTATGATCAAGCACTAGCAAAGATAGACTAACAATTTACATAACCAATGAACCATACCCAACAGTAAAAAAGGCCAAATCAAAATCATTTTAGTTTAGAAAAATAGAATTGTTATTTATTATTACACATCATTCAACCGAGCAGAAAAAATAGAAATGAAAAGAAATATATACTATACTTCAATTTATCAGCAACGAGAATAATCCTTAGTTACTACTAGCAGCAACAAAAGAAGGAGGCTCGTCTCAAGAGTTCGTACCTAAATGAAAAATTCCGTGCCACAGCAAGAGAAACAGAGATTCTTTAAAGTACAAAAATGCATTTAAATCTGATCTTAGGAGTTTAAAAAGCTTAACCAATTGGTCCATTGTTCATAAACAACCAATGAGAACGCGCCACGCAACCACACTCCCCCTCCCCCACATACGGTGAACCCCACCAGAACTCACCCGCGTCTCTCTCTTCTCCTCCTACTTGTTTCTGATTCAAAGATCTGCAACTCTCTCTCTCTCTCTCTCTCTCTCTCTCTCATTTTCACATGATTTTCTCTCTCTAGCCATGACGGATCCAACTGAGCCATGCACGTCTTCTTCATTGGGGTCCACAGCAAGGGACCCAAGCACCGTGGTTCACCCAAGACGCGAGCCCTTCGAACACGGTCTCTTGCCCATTCCACGGCTCATTTTCTCCGACCCGACGCAAACCCTAATTCCCTTGAAGCAGAAGCTTCTAGAATTATCCTCCAACCAGCGAGTCAACTCGGCTGCAATCTCCGAGTCCTTGCAGATCTCCATTGACCACGCCAGGCTCGTCCTCGATACCTTGGCCTCGACTCTGCACTCAGACTCCGAACCTCTGGTCACCGCCAAGCTCGGCGAAATCGACTCTGTCGGCGTCGACGTTCATGATCTGCTTCTTTTCCTCTACATTCAATCCTACAAGAGGCTCCTGCCGCGGACTCACAAGGACTCCGCCGCTGTCTCCGACGTATGGCCTTCCACTTCCGCCTTCGATGGCTACTTGTCCGCTCTCTCGCCGCTTCAGGTGAATTCTCCGTTTTCTTTCGATCCTTGCAATGTCCATGACGCAATTTGATTCGTTATTCGACGCTATATGATCAGTTTTGTGCATGGAAGTGTTACTCTGGATTAATGCATGGCTTAATTCCTATAATTTTGGATTAATTTCTCGTTGTTACTATCAAATTCAAACCCTTGGATTAGGACTTTTTTTTTAGCTGGCATTTGTTACTATTTCGTTCATTTTGATACTGACGATTTCATTTCGTGCGATTCTGTTGATTCGATACTCAAATGTGTGTTAATTTGGATTTGAATGTGTTGAAGCTTGTGCGCAGCAACAGTCGGCGGTTTATGCCATCGCAGGCTGATGAAGAGGCGCATCAGTTGTCGTATCTGCAAAAGCACTTGGCTAACATTCTGTCTCTTCTAGCAGAGCCTGTGGAGGGGGAAGGCGAAGAATCACTGGTTTGTTAATCAACTGCATGTTTCCCATGGGTTGCTGATTTTGACCGCAATTCATTATTTCTTATATTCTCAATAAATTTTTTTTGCATGTAGGTGCATTCTACATTTTTAATCTTTTGGGATCCATTCTTGTAATTCATATACTGTTTTGGTGACTTCCCATGCAAACCAGGAAGAGATATTAAATGTCATTGAATGTAGTTTTGTATCATTGTTGTATGCTTTTTTTGGTTCCAGTAAAATGACATTAACTTTATATTACTGTTATGTGCTCATTGCCATATATTTTGTTCAAACATGATGCTTTGTGCATACACTGAAGACATCGGTTGTTAAAGAATTTTGGAGTAGATAGGTACCCTCGTGTCCCCTTCCAATATGATTGCAACTTTGTATTATGATTTTATGACGTATCACTAGCTTTGCAATATCCTTGTGGAGACCAGAAAACATGGTTCTGTTGTGCGCCTTACTTTCATTTGATTTAATTGGAGTCATGGGGGTTTGCATGTAAGAATAATAATCTCGTGGAAGTGCTACTGTATTTGGTCAAAATTCTTGTGTGCAATCCATATTTTTAAGGCTCATACCAATTTATCAGTGAGCTGTCTCCTTGTTTGATATTGGGACAATCTCTATTTTGACTTGATAAGGATGTTAGCCATGTAATATATGTTGTTGTTGCCAATTTCTCTTGATTTTACCATTAGCCCCCACTTACACTAGTTAATTTATTCTATGTTTCGCATGCATTTGGCAATGCATATATGCTTGGCTGTCATTAGTAATCATAATAATGAAAGGATATGCCACAATTACATTAAGACTTACTTTCTTTTACTTGTTGAGTCATCACATAGCACGTAGTTAAACAGACTACTGCCTTTTTGTTGGGGGCATGATAAATTGTCTTAGACAGCAGTGGATTCGCAATTTTTTTCTTAGTGGACCCAACTTTGTAGCCTAAGATCATATAGTTTGTTACCGGAAGTAAAGTAAAAGTAATTTTTAGAAATTTTTTACGTTCTCTTTGATTAATTGTTTCTTTTCAGCAATTTATTTTCTATTGAATGTTTAAACTCTTATATCTTTTTCTTATAGTTCTTAATCTTATTATTATTTTGCTTATTTGATAGGTTTTGACCATGGATAGATTCGAGCACCTTGGGTTTCTATTTCAGTTTGGTGATAAGGGATCTGAAGGGAATTCATTGAGTCAATCTTCTCCTTTTTTTGCAAACTCGGATCCTGACATGCCTGCTGTTCCTGTCCCCGCTTCACAAGTTCATGATTGGCTCTTGCAGAATATAGCTTCTGCTTTGGGACATATTTCTGAACGAACTTCTTCAAAGGAAAATGGCCCAGCTAGTGCCTCTGATCAGGATGTTGCTATGACTGATGCAACTGTCTCAGTTAAGCTCTCAACAAGTACTAGAGGTGCAATTTTTATTGAAGGGATCTCTAAATCGTCATATATGAAACATGCATCTGACATTAAAGGTTCCTCTGTTAAGGTTTGTTTCTTACACATCTTCTTTCAATATATTTGTCTGTTTTTCAAGTATACTGTTATTTGCATTTTAGATTACAAATTTTAATATGTCATTGAACCTATTGATTCTAAGTAGGCTAGCAACTCTAAATATTATATTTTCTTATAAGGCCACTAATAGGTGCAGTTATAGTCCATATAGGCATGTGCTTCTAATGAGTAGCTATTTAGCTCTTAATATTCCAAATTGATACAATAAAATAACTGATGCTTGCCTTTAGGTATTATTCAGATACAGTTTTCTGTCTAGAATTTTGAAATCTGAAACTGCTAGAGTTTATCTGCTTTATGCCTGAACAAGTTTTGTACATGTAGATTTAGGTTCATGATTTTAATATTATTCATCAGTCAGTGTTGGACATCATTGCTACCTTATGCTGCACGTATCTTGTTGTTAATATGCATTAAAGAGTTGTACCTGATATTATAGATGTTGCATTGGTTTTGCGGTAGAATTGTGTATCGAAAAAACTTTTAGGGATTTGTTATTACAGTTTAATTTTGACTATTGAATTTTTCAACATCTTTACAAACTTAATTATTTGAGACAGATTTTAGGTCAAATATGCCTACACTTAGGAAGCTCTAAAGTGAGAAATGTTTTATTATCATTTATCTGTTCGACTGGATGTTATGCAAGTAAGGTCTTTAGAGCTTGAATTAGGGTTGGATGCCTGCATAAAAAGTATATGTTTAATGATATTGGTTATATAGGCATATTTGAAAAGATTATATATAATAATCAATGCCAGCCCATCAGTTTGGAATGAGTTAATTTGGTTTTTCAGGATGAGTTGGGTTTTGAGCATCCTTAAGCTTAAAAGCTTTTGGGATAACTAGATCCTTGAAAATAGATGTCAGGATAGCTAATATTTGCAGTTTATTTTATTTTTGCTCTCAATCAGCACCTTATACATCTTACTTTGTGTGTTTTGGACATTGAGAGGTCTCTATAGATTATTTTCAAAATAGGAATGCTAATATAAATTATGCTTGGTCATTGCAGGTTCTAAATTGCCATGAGTCTGCCCTCTACATCTTAGCACCTTTGAGATATGCGACTGTCTATGGATGTTCAGATGCAACAATAGTACTAGGAGCAGTTGGCAAGGTAATAGCTAGTAACTTTATGTCCCGTTTTTAAAGGAGCATAACGAGTCTATTCATATAAAAGGAACAATTATGGAATTTGTTTTCCTTCTGGAATGTGGGAATAATATGTTATCATTTTAAATGGTAAAGTGACTTACAAGGAAGGTGATACTGATATGAATTATGATAACTGTCCAGTAAGTTTCAAGTGAATGAGATTTTCTTAGGATTAAAGTTCTATTAGGTAATGGGAATGGAAATAGCTCTTTCTATTAATTATTGTCTTACTAATGTAACCTGGAATATGATAAATTCTTGTAGAATACTATGACCAACATATGCTTATGGTGATTGTAGCTGCCGTTGTATGACAATATGACATTATTTGGAAAATTATTTTTTCATTCCATTTTTTTCATACACTGCCAAGATACTCATGGGTATAAGGAAATAGACATTGGGACTTGAAGAATATGAAGTGCTGCTCATTGGCTCTCTCTCTCTTTTTTTTTTTTCATTTTTATTTTCTTTTTCACATATATGTGTATCCTTTTATTTTTCTCAAGTCAGAATCTTAGCCTTGTCATGTATTGTGAGTCCCATATGAAGTGTCAAAAACTCTGATGACTAAATTGGATATGGCTATGAATAGGGGTATAAATGGGCTAGGCCGACCTACATGGGCCTATGGCCTAGCCTATATCAGGCTAGACTTAGCCGATTACATATAGTCAAATAGAGCAGGCCTAGGCTTTTAAAAAAATCTATTTAAAAAGTAGGTCGTATGTTTTTTTACATGTCGGGCCTATAAGCCTATAGGCTGGCCTATATCATATTATTTTAAATAAAACAAATAAAATTATTATTTTAATAATTTTTAATAATAAATTAATATTATTTTAACTAATTTTTTAATTATTGAATGTTTAATAGGCTTAAACAGGCTAAAAGGCCTAGGCTAAGGCTTTTGTTTTTAAAATATAGGTGAGTACAGACTTATAATTTAGTCCAACACAAGGTTAACAGGTCAGGTCAGGCCTAGGATATTTTACACAGGCCCTAGGCTATTTAAGCTAAAGCCTAGCCTAGCCTATTTACACCCCTACCTATGAACATGAGGTTGTCATCAGCACTATGTGTTTTTATTGGGTTGAATACCTTTTCTCACACACACACACACACACATATATATTTACAATTTCTCTCTTCATATTTAAGAATGGTGAAGACATGAAAAATGAAGACATGGCAATCACTAAGAAAGACTAATGTGCAAAAGTAAAGACTTCAACTTTCTTTGGGTGGGGGGATGATGGTTGATGCCTAAACTTGTCTGTGCTTTGTGGACAGCCCTTCCAGGTATATGAGAAGTGCAAGAGAAGATAATTATTGATTCACACTTGCAATTATGCATGTAACAGTAACTGTTTTATTATTTTATTTTATTTTTTGGTGAAAAACTGTTTTATTATTTTGTTACATGGATTCTGGCCATTCAGATTATTTTTACCTAAACTGATTGTCATCCATCATATAACACCTTTCGTGAAGCTACTTAAGGTGTCAGCTACTTTAAGGTGCCAGATTTTTTATTTTTTATTTTTTATTTTTTAATTATTGGATGTATCATCTGTGGAATCACTTGCCAGTTCAAAGAACTTCTACTTTAAAAGATGCAACAAAATTATTTACTCAGCATATTAAAAATCATTGCTTATCTTATGCATACACATGCTGTCTATGTCGGGTAAGACTTGGTAACAGGGAGGCATTTTGCTGAACTTCTGCCTATCACGAGTGTTAGAATAGCTTGCGCTTCATTGGCAGGAAGTTGATATCGACATTTTTTTTCCTCTGACAGGCTGTGAGAGTAGAACACTGTGAACGAGTTCATGTGATTGTAGCAGCAAAACGTATTTGTATTGCTAACTGCCGTGAATGTGTTTTCTTTTTGGGGGTGAACCAGCAACCTCTTATTCTTGGTGATAACCATAAGCTGCAGGTAACTTCTTCATTCACTGTTGCATGATTTATGAAGTTGCTAGCAAGTTGGTTCTCTGCCCTTCCATGTTGGCTCTTACATGAGAATGTAACTATGGAATTTCAGAATTGTGTTTAGCCTGATCTGAAATGCCCCTCCAGAAAATACAAAATGATTGATTTGTGAAATTACTAGTACTATCAAATCACATGACAGTGATACATGAATAAATAAAATATTTGGATTGTAAGTTGTTTACTTTGCGCTTGTTTGTGGATCTTACTTGTAGGCGTATGACATGTACTTGAGCTTCATTATTAGTCTAACTAAATTTATTTTACTTTTTGGTATTATTTTCCATTAAATACTAGTGTTTTGATTATTAAATTTTAAAACTCGGAGCACACATTGTCTATTACCTAGATGTAATTGATAAGGTGTGATTAATATAGTAGAGAAAAAGATATAGAAGTTTAACTGCATGATTAGGCTTTAAGTGATGAAATGAATAAACTCATAAAAAGTTTTGCAAAATCAGTATATTTGGTGCTTTTCAAGCAAGCACTTGAGTTTATCTTCAAAATCTAATAACAGATTTTTTAACCATTGTTTTAGATCACTATAAATATGGTATTTTTTCTGTGGCCTTTACAAAAGGTCTGTTTTTTATGTTCACATTTCTGCTTCTTGTAGTGGTACTAGCTTCTGATAATGTATGTATAAATGCTCGCTCTTCTCAACTGGATTCATTGTTTGAAAATTTTCTTGCTCATAATGTTAACAGGTGGCTCCCTATAATACTTTTTACTCCCACTTGGAGGAGCATATGAATGAAGTTGAAATTCTGCCCACAGTGAATCGATGGGATGAACCTCTAGCATTGGGCATGATTGATCATCATGATTCATTATCTCATGCTGCAGGTGTCTCTGATGTTCAAGCTGAGTCTGCTGCACGGGTAGACCCTGATCAGTTCACTAATTTTGTGGTATGAATCTTATTCTTTCATACTGACTTATAGGGGAAGTGAATATTTTTATTTTTAAATATTAAATATACATTTGACGAATTTCAATATGTTCACTAATGGTATCTTGTCTGTTTTGTAAATTTTGGGGGATGGAGAATGCTCGAGGTGTATATTTCTTTCTTCTTTATTTAGTCATATTTTTTTTTTGTCGATATTGTTGGCATGCAGATTCCAGAATGGCTTGGAGAAGAGTCCGCTGGGTCTACAGAAGACAACCCGTTCACATTACCAGATGCTTATATGGCATCTCAGCACAGAAATGTATGTCTACAGTGTTAATTGATGGAAATTTTAGTGATTGGATTTCCAAAATTTTTGGTGCTTAAACATTAACAAGCTGCAACTAAGTGAATTATGTTTTAATTTTAATGAAATCGTATATTCTCTACAGCAAAAAAATTTAGGGGAGATAAGGCAACTCATACGAGAAGCACCTTTAGAAGAAAGTCGTAAGCGAGAATTGTCATCTGCGCTCCATGTGTACTTCAAGGATTGGTTATATGGTAACTGTCATTCTTTTTCTTTAGGACCTTTTATTCTAACATAACTTTCACATCTACAAGGAGCACTCTGTTTTCCCATTAAATCAATTTTTTTCTGGCAAATGTTTTTTGGAGATTTCTAGTGACCATTGAATTCTATTTTGAGTTTCATTCAACAATCTCCCAACAGTCAATATTACTGCAAATGGACAGGGAACACAGAATTTTCCATTTTTTTTCTTGAGATGACATTGGCCTTTTGGTTTGGATGAGAAATTGTTTAGCCTCACTCATGAGTCTCTCTGAAATTTTAATCAAGCAACCCTCTTGATTTTCTAATTTTTATAAGGGATAGGATATTGTGACACACAAATAATGTTACGCACAATGTTACGACCACATCTCAACCGTTGATTTCCGCCAATCAACGGTTATCATTTATTGCGAATTAATAATTAATTAATGAGTTTGATTTGAAAAATGATAACCGTTGATTGGCGGAAATCAACAATCAACGGTTGAGATGTGGTCGTAACATTGTGCGTAATATTATTTGTGTGTCACAATATCCTATCCCACAACCGTTGATTTCCGTCAATCAACGGTTATCCTTTATTGCGAATTAATAATTAATTAATGAGTTTGATTTGAAAAATGATAACCGTTGATCGGCGGAAATCAACGGTTAAGATCTGGTGGTAACATTGTGCGTAACATTATTTGTGTGTCTGAATATCCTATCCCATTTATTTATGGCTTTTTCATGGATTTAATTTTTCTCGGCCTGATGGAACACCAGCATTCAGTTGTACGGACTGAGCAAGAATCACCTTACTACGTTCCTCTGATTTAAGCATACATGCATCCATGTTCATATCATAGGATAACATAGGTTTCAGATATTTTATACAGAATATATTCTCAATGCTAACAACTGATGGGGGATTGTTAAGGGAGGACATAAATATTAATGCTTGTGTCAGACCTAAATTAGCGTCTATAAGAAAACAATTGATGAGAACTATATTGCAAACGGATGGTTTTTGTAGTTTTGAGCTGGCTGCTCTAATTATTGTGAAGAGGAAGTTAAAAAGATAATGCTAACAATTTGTTTTCTGTTGTGGCAGCTTCCGGGAACATTCGTCAGCTTTACTGTCTACAAGGCGATTGATCTTTGTCAGACGATGCAATGGCGCAGTTAATGATGGTACACGACCAATGTTTCTGGTTTCCTTTTTGAGCCTCCTCTTCAATTCCTATTGCCAATTCTATTGGCCCCATAGGTAGCTGAGATCAGATGACGTGAATTAGAATGCCCACCCATTTATGCGGTGACATCTCCGGTGCACAGAATGGAATGAAAATACAATTGCTAATCTGATTGTATTATTTATTTTTTGTTTGTGAAAATAATTACTGTAATATTTTGTTAGCCTAAATCAATGGCCTTCATGAAAAATTCCACCTACCAAGATCTAGTGTACTGCTAGTCTTGCAACTTCGAGTTTTTCTATTTAATTGAACTCTCCGGGAATTTCTGTTGTGTACTTGGGTTCTCTACGCTCTGTAAATTCATTGTGTAGCATTAACATGTCTGATTTACAATGAGCGAGGATGTGCGGGAGATAGCTTTAGGGCAATAAATGACTTAATTTTGGTTTAATGTACGTAGTTTATCGCTGTATTTTTTAACTTGATACTAAGTCTCTTTTTGCCAACAGATACTGCTAATACCTTTTGTCTTTGTCTCCACTATTATTTCCATTTAGGTTAGAGGGGAAACGTAAATGGTGGTTAGGATTAATAATGAGACGGGACTGACAGCATGATAAATGTGGGTTTCGTGATGTTGAGATGTTCCTCTCGTTATCGTATGAATGTTATATGAAACATTATATTATCTCATAAGCCTCTTATATTTACTCACTCAGTAAATCCTTAATCATAAAGTCATTCAATCAGCCATCTCTTACGAATTAATTATTTCAAAAGTTTGAGTTATTAAAAAAACAATTAAAAAAATTTCACCAAAAAATAAAAAACAATTAAAAAAAATGAATAATTCTTATATTTGACACACCACGTTTCTTGAAGCATAATGCACAGATAAAGCATCATATCAATCACCCTCTGAATCTTAAAAGCACCTCTTAAACTCTTATTTTTCTTTAGCACAAGAAGGAAAGCAGAAAAAAGGCTATCTTAAATAACTGAAGGCAATCTATTGGGTTCTGCCATGCAGTACAAGGAACACAGCTCAACATATTGTCCTAATAACCTATATTCAAAATAACTGATATCTTAAATAACGGAAACAGGCCTACGCATTGCTTAATGGAGATACTACCACGGTAGAATAAACAATTTAGTTTTTTGACCATCATATTTATAGCCATGGTGACATTACTCTTCCATCACTTCATACATATTTAATGTTTTTATGTTCCTTAATTCTAATCTCCCGTTCCTCAATTATGCTACAAGCATTATGAGTGAGGTAAAACAAAATCAAGAAAGACTACAATTAATGGGACTTTTAGGCTTAGCCTGCGGGGGCCATTTGAAATAGCTTTTCTGCTTGCTCAGGAAAGAAGGTAATAAATAAAAATGCACCTGAAAATCTCATAAAACAGAGAAAAATTAACACAAGCATCGAGAAACTGTGATAAAAGATATTGAGAACTTACAAATAAGAACAGTTCCCAACACAGTTGAGATTTGCCCTTGGATTGTCACCAAACCAGCCTTGCCAGCATTCTGCAGCTCCGTGGAGCCAACAGAATCAAATGTCCCTACAGAATAGAAATATTTCGATTCTTATCCTAAAAAGTAAAAACTATGTTGACTTAAAAAAAAAAGGAGTCAATGAATTTCTAAACCTGGTTTCACAGTTTGAAGGCCAGATGTTATGCTTGCTATATTTAAGAAACCAGCTTGCTCTAACTTATTTGCTGCTGCAGCAGACCTTGACAAAGAAGAAAGAAAATCTCAAATTCTTAGATTTGGATATTAAAACTCAACGCAAGTACAATGAAAGTCCAAGGATGCAAAATTATAGGAATTTGATGCATCTTTTTGTCCCCGTATGAAAGACATGTTGAAGTCCATGAGACATTGACTAAGATAATTTACTAAAGTCAACTCTAACATTCATAAAGATTTATGCAGAACACTATGTTGGTTCAGAAGAGATTTACCAGCCCAATTCACTCTTGTTATCAGCAAACTATCACCTAAAGGCTAAAGTCATTGACTGTATTTGCTAAGAACCCTCAAACTTACATAATGCTTGTTTGTTAGTAAATAATTTAGGTAACTTTCTCTAGTCTCACAACTAGAATATGAAAATTTAAATCACTGTGAGGCTGAAAATGATGATCTCTATTATTACATACTTTTATCTAAACACACTTTCCTTCAAAGGTATTTTCCGCAAATGCCTTCAGGTGGTTTGCTAAAGTAAACTGAGTATTCTAACCTATTGAATGTTATGCATCTAGTCTCTTCTTAGGCAGTATACTCTCTCCCATTTTAATAAAGTTGCCATGAAACTTGCATATGTGAAAGGCTTTTAATACTCTTATTTATCTTTATTTTTTTGGTACAAGAAGGCTTTTGATACTTTGGATGATGGATTCTCAGCTTCTTTGTATAAGTAGTTAAAGAGGTGGGACCTTGGCACTAAATGCATTTATGCAGAACATGGAACTTATTCATATATATATTTAGGTAATGATCTTGATGGTCCTAATTGGTAAAATACATTTGATTCTGTGAAGGGAGAAAATAAAGTTTGTAGATTAAAAAAGGTCTTGTATGGATTGAAGCAGTCACCTCGTGCATGGTTTGGAAGGTTTACGAACGTTATGATGACCGTAAGATACAGACAGAGTCAAGGAGATCACACTCTTTTCTTCAAGCACTCCCAAAATGGGAAGCTTACTGTGCTCCTGGTATATGTTGATGATTCTGTAAACACGGCTTGCCTCTGAGTTTGAAGTCAAAGACCTTGGGAAACTGAGATATTTCCTAGGGATAGAAGTAGCTCTGATACCAACTTGAAAAAGGGTATTCTGATATATTATTGAATTGTGTAAATAATCTGTACAAAGAGGTCTCTATTTATAGAGAATAAAAGACCTAATTCTTGACCTAATACTTGACCTAATGAGCTTGGCCCAATACAACAAATAATAATAATTAAGTAAATAACTAATATTTACAACAACTACATAGATGAAGGCCGCTGTAGTTGGCCTAAAATGCCATAAAAACACAGGATGAAACAACATGGATAGAGGGTACAAATTTTTTTGATCTTACCAGAATCTAAACAGTTCATAGTTTGTGGCTTTATACATGGGTTATATAGCCTTATAAGTTTATAAAAGAGCAAACCCGAACAAGGCTCCTTGACTTTGCAAAGATAGGGGTGAGGGTTGATTCACGCACCTTTACCTTTGTATTTTTGCAACCTTATCCTTATAGCCTTATAAGCTTATAGAACTTGGAAATTATTGTACAGTTTCTGGCTAGCATAACTGAGATGCTTAATACAAGGATATCTTCAGAGGATTATATCTGAGCAAAACTACCAGACTAAGAATTATTTCCAACAAGTATTTTTTTTTTCTTCATTTTTTAATAGGAATGGTTTACGTCCTAAAAATTGTGCGGCATAATTGGGATATAAAGAAGCCAGAACCATCTTGCTATATGTCATTACATACAAAACTTGATCTTGTCTTCTTATTCAAGATAAATGAACCTTCATCTTCCTTTATACAGAAACAAGTACACCTCAGATCAAGGTTTTATTCACATAAGCCATGCATCTCATTCAACTCAGAAATTTGACAGCATTCCATGCATGCACTGCCAGAAGTAGTTATTGTCATTCTCTTTGTCAAAATCTAAATCATCCTAAATGTTAAGCTATTTGGCAAAGCCAAAAAATGATTTTTATCCACAACACTCTTCTCAATGAGTTTTTAATTCCAAGTTACAGTACATGCAAAGCACACTCTCAAATACAAACATGGGTATTTGGCACCTCTTCTAAGCTCATACCTTCATAGGACAAACACTGCAATCTCTTCTTTCAATGCTAAGTGGCCAACTAATATTGAATAATCGGACCAAGGCTAAATCTCCAGATTCTCATTCATGTGACATTTAGGCTCGTTTAGTGGACAAGATAGGATAAGAACGGATAGGTAAGAGAGTTGGATAAAGGTAGGATATGATATGGGGCTGATGCCTATATCATGCTGTGTTTGATAAGCACCTGATTAGCAATCTGATAAGATTATTATGTAGAAGCCAATCATAAATAAAAAAATATAATGCAATAAATACAAATATATTGGATATGATATATTCATATCCCAACTACCCACCTAAGAATCTATTAAGAGATAGAGGATAAGAAATCATGTATTGGATAATAAAATGAGACAATAAGATAAGCTAATCATATCCTATTGACCCACCAAACAAGAGATTACAAAAGTCAAAGGGAATGAAGGTAATCCTATAAGAGCCTAAGGACCCAAACAAACACTTAGAATTTTAGCCCACATTGTGCACATAATGATTATATTGCTGGATCATGTTCTGAGAATGTAATTTTGGAAGCCAATCATAAATAAAGAATAAACGAACTAAAGCAGAATTGAGGTCTCTATGCTAGTAAGAAGAATGTCAATGAAAGCTTCCTATTATCACCATATGACCATGGACATTTGGGGTATAATTAGCAATCAAATAAGGTAGTAAATCATAAACTAACCTCAGTCCTTCCTGACATACAACCAAGAGTTTACTTTCAGGTGGAAACTGGCTCTTAACAGATTCTACAAACTCAGGATTTAGCTTAGTGAATGGTAATCCAAAGAACAACCCGGAAAAATTATTGTGAAGAGTCCTCTTTATAATTGTACCTACAGAAAGTGAATGTGATGAAGTACTAAAATCGAAAACAAAAGATGCATATAATATAAAACCTTTTGGAAGGAGAAATTCCATACCGAGATCATTGTCTTGATTTTCAATAAAAAGAGGCACATGATAACATGATTTTATATGAGCACGTTCAAATTGAGTCTTGTCCCGTATATCCAGAACTGAATATCCATCGATTGCTACAAGCTCCTTTGCTTTTTCAGCACTTACATACTCAACTTCTGCTTTTATTGTCAAACTTCTCCTTCTAGGAGGTAGCTTCCCTGGCACGGCCTTTGCATTGTGAGTTTTTAATACCAACCAACATGTCCCTAAGTTGCTGAAAACACAACCTTAATCCCTCACAACCATGTCCACATAGATTTTTAAACACTTAACTGAACTTTCCCTTCATTGTTTACATCAAGATGATTAGTTTGCATGGCAGAGATTTTAAAAATATTAAATGCTGGAAATCTGAGAAAACTCACAAGATAGAATAGAATTGCTTGTTTTCATGTTATGAACTTGTTATTCTAACACTAAAACCATTGAACATGTGTTAAAGAAAAATCAAACGTAAGATGAGTTAGTTACCTGGAAGAGGAAAGACAGGAGGTGTAGTAACAAGTTCCTGCCATTGAATGAAAATTCAGCGTGTCATTCTTATCCTTGTGATGTGAACTAGGCTTTGAAATTAACACACCCTAGCCAACGATCTAATTTAGTGGGCCATGAAATTTGGGATCAGCAATGGTTTTCCGCCACGTGGCAACTAACTATGATCCTGGGGATATATGCTTCTTCTGTAATCTTAGCTTTTATAAATGACATTAAAAATAAAGAATTTAGTGTAATAAGTGGGTTTAGATTACCAACTTTTTTTACTATCAATTTATTACCTATCTAATCATCATAAGATAAATACTTTCTCTCTCTTCATAACATTTTCTCTCTTTGATCCAATGATGATTAGACTAGTAAAAAAAAAAAAAATTTGGTAGTCAAAATAAAAAGCAATAGTAAATAGTAAATATTTTTTTGTTCCCTACTAAAAAAATACGATTATCACTTTAGTCCCTTAAAAAAAATTAATCGTTTACATCGAGAAATTTAAAGTGGAAAATTTATCCCTCGCTAACACTAAGTACTTTTGAATTTGTGAAGGAAATTTCAATTAAATAGATTCACTTTAAATTTCTTAGGAACCTTGAGATTAATTTTATTTTGTAAGGGACTAAAATGAAAATCGTATTTTTTGTTTAGGGAGAAAAAAAATATTTACTCTAAAAATAAAGAATTTAGTGTAATAAGTGCATTTAGATGATTCATCGTATACATCGAGTTCCGGAAATTTATCCCTCGCTAACACCTAACATATGTCTAGCTCAATAAGTGTAGTGTTTTGTTTTGGGATTTGGTAAACAATAAATCAGTGAACCATTGATTTTAGCACAATAAAACACAATACGGCTAATAAACTTCAAAACATTGGGGCTAAAATATACACATGATAAACACAAGTAAACAAATAGGCAAGAACAATATAACACATTAACAGCAATATCACAAAATTAACAAATGATTTTAATTTTTATCCACAATATTATGGTAATATATGAGTGTATAATAGTGTAAATTTTTTTATTAATGGTAGATCAAAATTATTATATTATCGAATCATTGTTATGCAATAAAAATTACATTTCTATAAAAACCTCTTATGCCCAAAGAAAGAAGAAACTAAGCAATTGTCGAAACCCTTCGCGGAATATTGCATCTTACGGTTCTAGGACCAAGATTCTTATGTCTTGAGGGCTACTTGCCCATTTGAGCCTGAGATTAACCTGTAAGTCCGAGCCCAATGGCATGAACCCACTTAAATCTTAGAGAATCCCACGTGTATGAAAGTTCTACATTATGTTTTCTTATATTTTAAGATAAAGGTTATATTTTATATTTACAATTTACTTTTGCTTAGAACATCTTATAATTAAATCTTAACTATTAATTTTCATCAATATAACGGTTATTATTTATCGAGAATTAATAATTAATTAATAAATATATTCTAATAAATAATCGTTAAATTAGTAAAAATCAACGATTAAAATTTGATTGAAAAAAATTATAAATATAACCTCCTTTATATTCCTAATTTTTTTCTTTTGAAATTGGCTTAAACCTTGTAATATCTTTATAGATAACATGAAAATTTCCGGTATTGATCAAATCATCAAGCTATTTCAAGACCACGCTTCTTGATTCATAATAAGTTGCTAGTTAGATCATCATCCTCGTTGGTGTAATTATGCAAAAGGCCGCCAAAGAATTTGTACAATGATTCAGCACTAGGAACAAATCTTCAATGCAACTGTACTGAAGTGAAGTTCAATACAACTGTCATTCATGAATAAATCTTATTCGTCACTCATTTATCCTAAAATATGTAAATAAATCTGCACAAATTTCTAGGATCGAAAAATTCGCCATATTCTAGGATAAATAAATGACAGTTGCACTAAAATTCAGTGGATCGATTGCACCGAAGATTTGTTCCAGCACCAGGTCTCTGCGCCGCACTATTTATATCATTTCCTATCTTAAATGGTTGAAAAGCAAAAACACGTGACCAAAACCGTTGGGTGCAGTATCAACATACCTCAAGATATCGTTCCTTATTCAAATTGTATTGACAATCTTAAAGTTACAGCACCAAGCTCGACCACACGTTTCAGCTTCATATATAATGTTCACCACTTCATCCCATGGAAGAAAATGGACTATTAGGTAATTTATGGCTACGGAGGACAAACATGCAATTTAGATTAACACAATAGCACATTTATTGGAATTGAACCAGTTCAGCACCAGCAACTTAGAAAAGAAAAATATGGAAAGACAGCCGAGTATGTCATTCCAACTCAGAAAACAAACAACAAGCTCAACAAAGAGTGATCCACTCTCTCCTATCAACTTGAAATGTCTTCGGTCATAAAACAATTATGCATCAGCATCAGGACGAGGTCTCTTCTTTACTGTGTAAGCAGCGTACTCAACATCATCATCATGTTTTAATCTCTGACCTCCGAAATCAATATATGCAGATGTGAATGCCAGTGCTGATCCAGCTGAAATTGCAGTCGAGATGCTCCTTCCTACAACAGAGTGGACATCACATAAACTTGTTAAAAAAAGTCGTCAGATCCAGGAAGACTAATTTAGATTGTAAAGTTCGTAATCCTGGTTTCATATCAGGTCCAGAAAGGTAACTTAGCACTCTTAAATAAGGTTATAAAGGAAGGGTTGAACACCATCCTCGGTAAGCATGTTTACAGTAGATCCAATGCGGTTCACAAGAAGAAAAAAATGCAAATGATGAAAATCATGGGTAGTCCATGTACAAAGTAGTTGATTAGGATCAAACAACTTGACATGATGCCCTATATATGCACACAAATGGAGAAACTCAAAGAAACTTAAAGGTTAGCAGTATAAGTCAATAGTTTTGACAAGAAACTAAAAAACATTAAGAAAAAAGGAAAAATAGAGCAACATAAGTAATAAAGAAGTCAGAACTTTTAAAGTAAAAGGATCTAAACAAGTCTTGACTAATTACAGACATCTGGAGATATCTTACATCCTGGGAAGTAAATAGGACTGTAACCAAAAAAATATTAGATGCCTCAAATAGTTATTAATAACTATATACGGACTCAGAAACCAAGAAGAATTATTGAGTTGTCATTAGAACCATCTATCACTAAGATTGTTCCTTTTGAAGATTTTAGGCACATATCGTTGAACTAAATAATTCAATGAGCTAGCATAATCCTATGCAATAAACTCTACACACAATACAAGGCCGCTTTACATGAATGATTGGAGAAACTTGCAGCTTGAGTGTATACACAAACATAGAGAGAAACATAGAAAAGCAGAAACAATGCGGAAGAGCATCCTGGAATGCATGAAATAAGTATAATACTGCTTAAAACTTATAGCAAGAAAATAAATTAATCACCGACATCACTATTTTCCATGTTTACTTGAAGCATTATAATTTGTTACATGAGGCAATAAAACTAAAAGTGAGCCTCTGCAAACTATAACAAGGGTCATAATATAATCTCCTAGCACCCAAAAAAAAAACCTATTTCATGTTCTTACTAGAACATCATGCTACCAAGACCAACCAAAGGACCAAGTACAATTGAATGAAAGCAATTCAGAAAGTATAACTCATAGCCCGTCTTTTGTGGCAAAAAACCTCTAAATACAAGGATCCCTGAACGACAGCAAAAAAGCACAAGATGTCAACATAAATGTCAGATTCATTGCCATAAAATCAACAAGCTTTCTAGAACTAGCTGAAATAACATAAGAGATATGGAATGAAAGGATTGGCCAAAGATACCCCCCTCGTGCACATAGAAAAACAGACACACAACCACAAGAAGATCAATACTTGCTAGCCAAAGGAACCCAACAAAAGGCAATGATAGATTAGCTTCCTTGGCAGACATCAAAAGCAACAGTGGCCATCTAGCACAATGACATAATCATGATAAAAGAAGAAAAAACACAGTTCAAATACACTAATTTTCAGAATGAACTGGATCAAGTCCTTGCTCATATGATGCTTCTCCATTATCATGTCTAAATTAGATTATGGTAGAAAATATACAAAGCACTGATTGAACTTTGTTCACTATTATCAACAACAAATCAGTAGCTTAATACGAGTAGCCAGATTCCAAAATCTAGATATTAAAATATGCAAATTCTCTGGCATAAATATTTGTTAGAGGAAAGGGCACCTTTGTAACCAAAAACAGTTGCACCAGCAACGAAAGCACCGATAGCTCCATTGTAAAGATCCCTTTTCATCCTATAGTTTTGCACCAACTGTTCCACACCTATGAAGATTCCTCCTATGGCAGCAAATGTCAACCCATGGTTGCCCATCATCTTGAAAGTTCTTATCAGCCCAGGAAGAGCAACATTTCTCTCAACCCGAGGAACATCATACCAGGTGGCAACAACAGTACCCCAGATAGTGCCAGCAACTAAACCAGTTGTTGCACCCTTAATAGTTTTCATGAGGGAAGAATCCTCTTCTTCCAAGTACCTACGTTCTGCAGAGTCCACCATGATTTTCTCTGCACAGCAACAAAAAATTGCAAAAGGAAGACAAAAGTTATACCTTCGATCAATGATCAAATCACTACTACCCATTACTCATGCCAGAAGATGCAGTTAGATCACAACATCCCACACTACAAGCATTTAACTCTGAAACAGAACAGGGAAAATACAATTTAACTTCCACTAAAACGCAATTTTGATAGGAATCCTTTCCAAATTTCTAAATTTGGAAATTTCTAATTTCTAACCCTAAGTTTTGATAGGAGTCTAACTCTAAATTTCCAAAAATCATAATGCTTTAAAAAAATAAAAATAAAGTACACAGCATATATTTGCCACTGTGGGCTTACTGATGATAAATTTCTAGAACACCTCATTTGACATTATTTAATTTTTCTTTAATATGTAATTTAAAAAATAAAAATCCACCGATAAAAAAGAATGCATAATATAATTATCCGTTGCTGGAAACAGTGATGGTATTATTAACAAGTTGAAATCGCTGAACCACTTCAACAGTAAGACCAGATGATAATCGATCCAGAAAAAAAAAAAAAAATAACTCCAAACCACACAAAATAGCATAAGACTAATTGGAAAAACATGGAAACATCGGCAGTAGCGAACGAAGCATAGAAATAATAATAATGATAAAAACGAATATAAAGAATCAAATAATCAGATCGAGAAACATTATTGAAACATGCGCTTTTTAAAGGGGAAATCAGAGAGAAAACCCTAAAATGATGTATAAACAAGGTAAGGTAAGCTATGATATGCTATTTTCGAGAAGAGAATAATTCACACACAATTGCAATTGCAATTGCAATGTCGATAAAGAAGAAAAAGAAAGAGAGGTAGGAATAGTTGACCTGTGAGAAATTGAGAAGAGAAACTCGAGGTTGGGGATTAGGAAGCTACTCTCTCTTGAGTGTGTAAACTCTGAACTGCTTTTACAGCCAGCGTTGCGTTGCGCCTTGCCGGTACTACTCCTATAAATAAAAACTCAAGAGTAATGTTGATGTGCCCAACATAATAATAATAATTTGTCTATTATTACACTTTCACCCTTATTTATTTATTTTTTTCAATTATTTTTGTAATTTTTTTTCATCCAAATTCACATTTAATACTATTTAATACCAGGGGAGGGTTATATTTTCAAATTTTTTGTTTACAAACTACACTATATTCTCGGGAAGTACGTAGAGTAATTTGCAAAAATTCATAAAAATTTGTAAAAAAAAAATTATAAACGGATCATTCCCCTTAGTATTATTAGTAATTAAATTAATTTATCTATTTTAGCCTTATTTTATATTTTAGAGTTTTGTCTATCAAAAACAAAATCTGACCATAAAAATTTATACAACTAAATAAAATTAGGGTAAAGGATCTCTCAAGTCACCGGAGATAAAGTTATCTCTGGTGAGCTCAAAATAACGTCGTTTTGGGATGGAAATCAAGGTGTTTTTGTAATTCTAATATATTGTAGGGTTATATTAGTCTTTATCATTATAATTTTTTAATCTTATAATCCAAAAGAACGTCGTTTTGAGCTCACTGGAGATAACTTTATTTGTAGTGACCGGAGAGATACTTTTCCCATAAAATTAATTATTCTAAATAATGATAATAATTAATTTTAGATTAATTAATTTTACCCTAAACATAACCATAGTGCTTTTTTTTGGTAATCATAACCATAGTGCTTTACTATACTCCAAGGTTACACATTCTCACTTATTTATTCTCTGAAAAAGTTAGCATAAAAATATACAAACGTGATATAAATCTAAGTAATATTGAAATTTTTGAACTATAACCAATTCAACCACTTTAGTGAAAAATATAATTCTCTCAAAATATGTTTATAATAAGAAAATAATATCATGAATAATATATATATATATAAGCCAAACCTTTCTGAGTTGTTCATTGACATACTCAAACCTTTACGGGTCTACCTAAACCTTTGTGGGTTTTACATACAAACATATAAAGAAAAATATAGTCTTTAAGTGAAATGACTAATGCTCAAATTCTGTGAGCGCTCAAATTATGTAAATTCTGTATGACGGGACTCAAGCCATGACAAGATGTCCCTTTATCCTATAACTATATGATCTCCTTGTGAGTCAATCATATCAGAATCATTCAGTAAAAGATTATAGATTCTGTAATATTCATTTGGTATCAATATTATATTCCTCTTTTATTTCCCCTAATTCTCTCTTATTCTTCTTTTCTTCTTTTTTATTTCTCGTTTCCTTTCTCTCGGTTTCCTTTTTATCTTCTCTGTTTCCTTTTTCTGCTGAGTGTCACGGAAAATAATTTCATGATCCTGGACCATAAAATTATTTTGTGTTCCCACTCATATTGAGTTCCCATTTTATCCCCAACTTTTAATTCATTTCCCATTTTACCCCTCTTACAATACTTAAGGACCAATGATCCGGGTCCATGAAAATAAACCTCCTATTGTTTCTTTATCGGCTCTATTTCTTTCTTTTTTTTCTTCTTCACGTTTTCCTTCCTATGAGGGCACACATATACAGACACATGTACACATGTTAATTTTTTTTTTCCTTTAGGGGGCGTTTGGTAGAGGAGAAATTTTTTTTCACTGGGAACTATTTTTAACCGAAAAAATGGTTGGAAGTATTTTTTTATTGGGTAAGTTACGAAAAGATGTTTGGTAGGCCAAAAAATTTTCTGGAAAACTTGGGTTAGTTTTTACTAACTATACTTGGTTGATTGTAAAAAAAGATGGGAATCTTATTCAAAATTACCAAAATATCCATAAATTTAAATATTTGTTGAATTTATCCTGTGTCATAATTTACCTCTGTAGTGTCCAATTACAAGCTTTAGACCCACTACATGCACGAGTTGGCTTGTCGTACCAAGCATTCATTCTAGTTTTCATAATTAAATATTATCCTAAACATCAAGAGTGAAGACCTTCACATCTGTAAAAAAAGATTACACATCTGGAAAAAAGCTTTTGGTTCAGACGAATGGGTGTGAGGGTGTTTTTGTCTCACACCCCATTTTTTACTTTCCCCCCCAACATGGTGAGTTTTTTATTCCATGTTTTGAATGGCAAAATCTCAAACTCAATTCATGTGGAAAATAATTAGATGGGAGACATTTTTTCCAATCTTTAATTTATTTCTTCTCCTACCAAACATTGCAAATTCATTTTTCCTACCACTCTTTCCCGGGCAGAAATTTTTTTGCATTGTACTATGTTTTTTCTAAAATCAAAGATACGCACACATTGATTTTTTTTCCTTTACGTTTTTTCTAAAAACAAAGATACGCACACATATTGTTTTTTTTTCTTTACGTTTTTTCTAAAAACAAAGATACGACACATTATTTTTTTGTTTCTTTACATTTTTTTTTGGTAATCTCTTTACGTTTTTTCTAAAAACAAAGATACGCACACATGTTTATTTTTTTTTTCTTTACGTTTTTTCTGAAAACAAAGATACGCACGCATGTTGACTTTTTTCTGTACATTTTTCTATAAAAAAATTACGCACACATACATATGTTGACTTTTTTTTCCTTTACGTTTTTTCTAAAAACAAAAATTAACTAACTAATCATTCCTTATAAATAAGATTCTAAATAAAAATCTATCTGACTAATCATTCATGTAGATAAGAATTATCTGTTCGGCTTAAACAGGTACTTCCACATATTCCTTACTTGTTATTATCACGTTATTTTAATAATTATTACGCTATTCTCGTAATTCAGGGTTTCATTTATACTGTTTCGGCTCTTCTTGCATGATTTTGGCGCATCTTGCATCATTATAAGACTACATTTGACGCTTCTTGCGCCGTTTCAACATTTTATAGGCTTTTTAGGTTATGTTATATCAAAAGAAGGAGTGTCAGTTGATCCTAGTAAAATCTCAACTATAATACACTAGGAGAGATCTAAGACCATAATGAAAACAAAAGTTTTCTAGGATTGACAACATATTATAGAATATTTATTAAGGAATTTTCACAACTAATATTACTTTTAACTAGGTTAACTAGGAAGAGAATTTCTTTTGTGTGGACAAAAGAGTGTAAGGATTTTTTTAAATTTTAAAAATAAATTGATATCTGCACTAAATTTGATAATTCCCGACCCATTGAAAAATTTGAGGTTTACAGCGATGCATCTAGAAAGGGATTAGGATGTGTCTTAATGCAAGAAAGAAAAGTTGTAGCTTATGCATCAAGACAATTGAGACCTTACGTTCCATTTAAAATTTGGAGGCATTACTTGTATAAGGTCAAATTTGAGGTTTTTAGTTATCATAAGAGTCTTAAATATTTATATGATAAAAAAGAGTTAAATATGAGACAAAGGAGATGGATAAATTTTTTGAAATATTATGTTTTTGAACTTAAGTACCATCCAAGAAAAGCAAATATGGTAGCTGGTGCTTTAAGTAGAAAGTCTCTACGCGTGTCACATTTAATTATCAAAGAAAAGGAGTTATTAGAAAAATTCAGAGATATGACATTATCTATGACTGTGTTGCCTCAAAGTTTAGGTATTAGTGAAATAAGAGTGGATAATGAGCTAATAGACAAAATTAGTGAAGCTCAGCAAGAGGAGTCTGATTTTGAAAATTTTATGGAACAGAAAGGATTTACCAAAGAGGAAGATGGTTTGGTGAAATTTCAAGGAATGATTTTTGTACCTAAGAAAGAAGATATGGTGATAGAAGTTTTGGATGAGGCACATAGTATAATAACCCTAATTACATGACTTCTAAATTAGAGGGTTATGATGAGGACCTTATGGTCATAAATAGAACGAGAATGAAATTCTAAGAATTTGGATACCCATATTGAGGGTATTCCAGTCAGGTGAATTTTCATCTGTTATTTTTTACTGCTGACGCAGTAATAGATGGTAGAATAGCTTCAATACAGTGAATTTAAGTTAGAAATCTATCCTAGTGATATGAATATCATAAATGATGTAAGCATAAGATTTGATGAAGTTTGATACCCATATTGGGGGTATTCTGAACAGTTGAGTTTTCAACTGTTGTTTTTGACTGCTGACGCAGTAACAGTCAGTAGAATAGCTCAAATTTAGCAAATTAGAGTTAGAGAGCTATTTTGATGTTATGATTATCATAGATGATGTTAGTATATGATTTGATGAAGTTTAATACCTATATTGGGGTATTTTGAAAAAACCACTTTTGCCAGATATTTTGTACTGCTGTAGAAGCAGCCGGTAGAATCCCGGAATGGGAAAAAGAGGAGAAAATGAAAAAAAAAGACCAATATATGTCTAACAAGTCATAATTAGACCAATAATGTTAAAGTTAAGAAGATTACGAAATTCGGGTACAGTTAAGAACACCGGTAAAAACTACAATGCAATTAAACATCTGTAAGTGGATCTGTGATCTACTATTCAAAATTTTAAGTTATGAACATGATAACTAGATAAAATTAATATTAATTACTTAAAGTTAGAGTCATGGGTATTTCCGGGTAAAAAATTGATAACAGTTCAAAGAAAAATTACACGTGTGTCACTAAATGACAGGAAACCACTTAATGACATGGCATAAACCCTAAAAACATAAGGGACCCTTCCCCTCATTTCTGATCAGCACCCTAGCAGCCCCCCCCCCCCCCTCTCTCTCTAAGTTTGAGTTTTCAAATTTTATGCACCTTCTCTCTAAGATTCCACCACCAAAACTTCATCAAATCACCAAACTTCCTTCACAAAACTTGTTCCTCTCATCCTCCTCTTCAAGAATATAGCATTTTTGTTCTTGGAAGCCAAATTTTCGTGGGGAATCCCTCCCCAAACAACAGCGGTTTTGGAGCCTTTTTCATGCCATGGAGATGTTGTTTTGAGTTCTCTAGGAAGAACACTCATTCGTGCTTGTTTCCTTGAGTTTTAGTGTAAGTCTCTTGAATCTTTTCCTTGAAAAATCCTACCTTTGAGCTGTGTTCTTGAGTTCTAACTTTGAGTCTTTGTTAATGGTGTGTTCTTGGTGGAAAAGATGCATCTTTGTTTGAGAAAAGTGGAAGCTTGACGCCTTGGAGCTAACTTGAAGAAGTAAGCATGGTTACTTGGAAAAATGGTGACCAAAACTCTCCCACACGCCACACCCACCTATATGATTTGGCCTACATGGGTTCTTTAGGGGATTGATGTTGTAATTTGATAAAAATAAGTTCTTGATATTGGAAAGTGTGGAGAATCATGAATTGAACCAAGGATAATGTTAAAAATGCAACCTTTAAGCTTAAGAACACTAATCTTGCTTAAGGATGAAATTTAAACCCTAATGAAACTATCATGTCAAATATGCCCTAATGAGTATAATTAGGATTTTATGTTTAAAATTTAATTAAATAGTGAATTAGTGGACTAATTAAGTGTATGACTTAATTAATTAAAGAAATGGTGAAGTAGACAAGCTAAAAACTTTGTTTATAGCACCTAAACAATTCAGCCAATTAGGGACCTGTAACACCTCGTATATATCCGGTAATGTTATCATACTATCGTATTAAGCTGCGCTTAATTAAAAATGCGGAATATCTTTTTCTTTTCAATTATGATGTCATTATCATTACCAACTTGTTTATTAACAGTTAATAAAAACATTGCCTGTATGTAATTACAATAAACAGCTAACTGAAATACCTCATAAAATAAATAACATAAACATTTGTCTCTAGTTATGGAACTACAACACGTAGACCGGACCAACGAACAGTTAATACAACTCCTCTAAAGTACTAACATAAAGTGACATGGACAAACCTCATGCTCACACAAATAAGGCAACAAAGCCTAACATCAGTCTCAACATTAACAATACAATAATAAAGGTGCGGAAAACATAAACAGCATACAGTCCAGTCATGCTATCAACAAAGCAGTCATAATAATAACTATCAATCATGCTCTGGCCTCTTGCCACCAGAGACATCAGCCCCCATACTACCTGAACCTGAAATAAGCATTCCTCAAACGTGCGGTGAGATCTCTAAACAAGAAATCTTAGTAAGACAAGAGGTCCTCAAGGATCTTCCACCCCAAGCTCACTTACATGTGCAATATAAGTTTAAAAGCAGTTCATCATCATCAGTTCTAAAATAATGCAATGCAGCAGATAATCATGTCATGTGTGTCAATACTATTCTACTGGCTAGAGAAATGCAGGAATACGTCTATCTCCTACATATAGTGCAAGACGCCACTTGCATCCACCCCGGGTCACCGTATTGTATGACGCCACATACTCAGGCTTACCGTCAAGATGGAACAACACATGCATATTAAAAGCCATTACATGTAAAGTTCAATCAACATTTCATAAATTCAAAACATGTAACACAGCATGCATAAACCATATCCCCATGGAACATGGTGGAACCACAACATGGCTAAACCGAGGACAAGAAAGCTTACCTTACAAGCTAACACAAAAAGCCAAGAGTCCACAGCTCAAAGTCCAAACACAACAGAATCACAATCTGTCATGGACCAATATTTTATCAATAAATATGCATCTCAAGCATACAACTAAAAGACAACGTCTTTCCTTTACGTTTTACGTCTTAAGGCTCCATACAAAGCCCTAATCCCTAATCACTTGATTCTGACTTAGTTCATTAATTACAGAAGTCCAACTTCCTTAACCTAGGGACCACAAACCCCCAATAGCCTACTGTTTGCACAGAGAAGCTACTGTTCATCGAAATCCCAGAATATCCGGATATTCATCGTGGCATATCCGGATATCTCACTGACCATATCTGATATACAATATCCAGATATCAAGGTCCCATATCCGGATATCAATATCCGGATACCATATCCGGATATCAATATCCGGATATCTGTTCGACAAATATCCAGATATTTCACGACAGAATGCAGTTTCTGCATTTCGTGAAGATATCCTTCCAAGGTTGGGTTTTTAACACTTCAAAACGTTAAAGCATGCATTTTTAGACCCACTTAGGCTAACATACCAGTTAGTTACTTACTTAACCCATTTATATGCAAAGACTTCACCTTTAAGCAACAAAAACTCATGATCAAAGGTTGAACAACTCACCAAAGCTCAAAACAGAGGCAAAGGCTGCTCTTGGAGCTCACCACCAACTCCAAGGTTCAGGCTTGCAAGGGTGCACGAAAATGGCAACACAAGCTAGGTTCTTTCTTCCCAAAGGGAGCTCCTTGAAGCTCAAAATGCCACTACAAGGCTGCACTCAACCCAAACACCACCAAGTCAGCCCCACAGCCCCTCAAACTCAGAAATGAGACACTCACACCACTCACAATGATGCTCCCAAGTGTTTGCAAGAAGAAAAGAGGAGGATCAAGGCAAAAGGTGCCAACTTTCTCAAGAGTGGAGAAGAAAAACTCCAAAGGAGCAGCCAATTGCTCAGCCTCCCTCAAACTCACGTAGAAAAATCTGGTGCCTAGGGTTTTGTGCCCATAATAGGCATATAAATAGCAAAATCACTTTAACGCGCAGTATTAGCCTTAATAGCTATGCAAAAGATCTTGATCCCAAACTTTAGAATCTTAACCTACACAATTTTCTAAGAATTATCATATTTTTATTTTATTTTTCTGAGCACCTTTCCGGTACGCGCTTTTCCATAGCCAGTATCAGTTCTGTCATCAGATCTCATTATTTTGACTTGAAACTCGTTTTACAAGTCTTACATATTATTCTAGTAATTATCATGCACTTATTATAATTTTCCGCGAAACTTTTTCGGTACGCATTTATATCGACTAGCAAAACCGGTATCTGCACTTTTCTTCCGAAAAGCGACTTTCATCATTCTTACACACTAATTATAATTATTAAAGCCTCATAATAATTATTAGGGTCAATTATGGAGTTATTTCCTAATTATCACAACTAATTCATTAATTATCTTAATTAGCGGTGCGGGTTCTTACAGGACCAATTAGGGTTAGTATGTTAATAATTGGTTTAAGACCTAATTAGGATATTGATCAAGGGTTAAAGTGATCGTGCATAATGAATTAATTAACTATAAAAACCCTAAAATGGACCTAATGAGGGTTCAAAAGCACTAATTATGTAATTAGTGAACCTAATGAACTAAGACCTAATGTGACTATATGAGAATGTGATGTGCCTCTGGCAAATGTGGTTTTCCAAACTGGAAATTATAAGAATTAAGTAATAAAAGAGCGATTTAAATACATATTTGCTTATTATCTTGATTCTTCTATGTTAACGATATTTCTCACCTATTGGTTGTGTTTTTACAGGAAAAAGAAGTGAAAATTATAAAAAGTATGTTAACGCAATTCCACACGGGTGCAGAGGAGTACAAATTCCAGCAACATGGCGCGGACCAACACCATACTGGCGCGAACCCGCGCCAGTTTACGAACTTCACACCGGAGCTTTGCAAGTGGCGCCAACTGGCACCACATTGGAGCCAAGTAGCGCTAGTTTTGGAGAATTACAACTTTTGGCAGAGAAGAGGTGCCCAGTGGCGCTACAATGGCGCCAACTGGCGCCAGTTTCTTGCAAAATATTCACACCGGTTTTTCATTTGGGCAGAAGTGCGGTGCGAAGTGCGCCACACCGGCGCCAACTGGCGCCGGTTTGCGGGAAAGACACGTCGTGTTGTCCGAGGGCCTTTTTGGAAGAAAGAAAAGAGGTTTATAAATAGATCCTCTTGACAGAACCCTAGGGGATCTCATTACACTCAGAAAAAGGCCGACATTGGTGCTCTAGGAGGGATTTTTCCACGAATCTTTTTCTTCATCTTCTTCTCTTTTATTTTATGTTTTTTTTTTGAATATTGGATTTCTAGCCATGTTAATGGTTGGCTAGTTCTTTTTATTGTAGCCAGGATACACTCACCAAATGATTCCCACTTCTTACTCTGGAACTACAATTCTTCTATCAGGGGAGATATTCCAAACTCTTTTAATTTTTCTTAGTTATTTTTGTTAGTTATTTTGTGTGCTTCCTCAGACAGAATTCCTAACTCGTTGAAAGCAAGCTTCTTCCGAGGAAGTTTTCTGTTCTTCTTTTCTGTTTTTGTAATCTGAATGTATAAGTGACCTAATAATAGAAAAAATCCTAAAATTAAAGTGACTTAGAATTTCTAACCAAAGATAATTAGGATTTGCTAATTAAACACACTTGGGGTTAAATGACCAGTTTTTAGGCTAACTTTGAGAGAGCATATCTCCCTCCACAGAGGTCCAATAGGGATGTTCCATACATTAGTTTAAAGCTTGAGATGGAAGCTATGTGGTGTCAAAATTTGGTACCATTTGAATATGTTTATCATTCTATAGATCCGATTGAGTGGAGACTGCCCAGGGAGGCCATGTGCAAGGGTTGTACGTGGCTGCATCTTCAATGAATTTTTCTCTCCCTCATTTCTTACTCAAATTAGGCGTATAATATGTCGAATTAAAGCTGAAGGTGTCTAGTTTTCTATATAAAAAATTTGAGAGCAATTAGTTTAGTATATTTTTCGGAATAGCAGAAATGGTGAGGGATGTTTGGGGCTCTGTTTGGGGTTGACAGACAATTTTGCTTATCCAACTTCAAATAGTGATAATCGGAGGTAGAAAATTCCAAATGAGGCATTTGATACCTTGTTGGAAAGATAATTGAGTCTAAATTAACATACTATAAGATGAGAAGGTTATAGAAAGTGGGTTGCACACAGTGACCAGAAAACAGAAGCGTGTACAGTTATAGGAAAATCATAAAAGTGAGATTCAAGCTAAGTGGATTTATGGGAACCCCTTAGTAACTTATAATAATCATATATATGGCTTGGATGAGTTGAAAATAATCTAAGTTAACTTAGTTATCCTAGAGTTTGACTATGTGGTTGATTGTGTAACAAGTGAACACTTCATAATGCACTAAAATCTTATAATTAAGTAATAAATGGTCTAGACTTGTAATGGGCATATTATTGACATATGAGTATAAAAATCGGAATCATTATATGATTAATTCTTGGATATGACTTGATGAATTAATATTTAATTAATGATGTGAATGGTTCCTACTCCAGGTGTGCCTAGAGAACCTTGTACTTGAGGATTGTATTGGAGCATACATATTATATTGGAGTGTGGGCTTGTACTAAGCTCTTTGAGTTAAGCTCCTCGTTTTGGTTGCTACCCTCTCTTGTAGCCCCACCATGATGGTGGGCATTATGGTTGTATTGTATGAAAGTATGTGGTATAATGTATATGTGCATTCATTCACATTCATATAGATGTTAAATGATTGTTGATGTTATGATGATGCACTGATGATATATGTTATGAGAATCCTGGCCAGTGATCATGGTATGTAGGCTGCCTATGACTTGACTCTTGGAGCTATTTCATACTGAGGTTGTGTTGACTGTCTATGGCTTGACCCTGTAGTCGCACCTGTGTAACCGTCTTTGGCTTTGACCTTGGGATTACACAAGGATGATGTGGTGATGCTATGTTTATGTTGTATGCCTGTATTATATGCTTTATATCTGATTTGTCATGCAGAAAGTGGGGTCAGGGGATTAGAGGATTTTTTATGAACCTTGAGCTTACGAAGATGTTATCTCACCCCTTTTTGGGGACATAATTTCAGGTACCCAGGTTAGCAGTGTGCAGTCTAAGGGCAAGGGCTATGCTGTTATGTGGCATGTGTAGTGTTTTGACATGCCTAGTCAGCTTATTTTGAGACTATATTGCTGTATGTAATAATGCACAGGATTAATTACTGTTTGAGCTTTTGGATTATTGATGTATGTATGATGAGTTATGTTAGATGCATGTGATTAGTACACAAAGACATGATGTATTAATTTATTAATTTGGGCATAGAGTCATTATGTATGTACTAACCCATTGAGGGAATTGCAGTCCGTGTGGGACTTGCAAACTGTCTGTTATATAACTATGTCTGTCAGGTGTAATTGTGCGTGAGATTCTTATCTCTCAATTATCTCTTAAACAGCCGTTATGTTGTCCGTGAAACTCTGGCAGGAATGACACTTGTTATCATATCCGGTTAGTCAATAGACACTAATACTGGCTAATGGGATTAATTAGTAATTACATGTGTTAGATTTACGCTTTCGTAATATCTCATGTGAACGTTTTTAGAAATGTTTTCATAAAATGTTTTGGAAAAAGTTTATTCGTATTTTCACAGGACTTTTCTTTAATTATTTAATCAAGTCTTCCGCTGTAATATCATGATGTTAACAACCAGAGTACTAAGAGGTGTAACACATAGCAGTAAGTAGGGGTGAAACTGGGTCGGGCCGGCCTACAGGGGCCTATGGCTCGGCCTACATCAGGCCAGACCTGACCTAGTATATTTCGTAAAATAGGCTGAACTTAGGCCTTCAAAAAGCCTGTTTAATAAAAAGACCGTAGCCCCACTTTCACAAAGCCTGGCCTATAAGCCTACAGTCTGGCCTATATTGTACTATTTATTTTAAATAAAATAAAATAGAATAAATATGCCTTGAAAAAAAAACAAAAGATATAAATTTAATCAATTGTAATTATTTATAACTTAATTATATTCGATTATATTTTAATAGAAATCTAACTTTATTTCTTATGTATAAGGAACCAACATCTCAGCATGTTAAATTGTGTATATGAATATATTACAAGATTTTTGGGAGAAGTTATAATTACTACAAGCATCATGATATGTTTGTAATTATTTTAATTTACATAGTATGGATTTGTTTGTTGGATCTGATGAAATATATGTTATTTAATTTGAGCATTTTGCTTTTGAAAGTGACTTAAATGCAGATTGTATGAGTTTGTTATTCATGATTCTGTTTGGACGTTGAAATTATGATTTTTGGTTTAGCCATAGAATTTGAGTATTTTGTAAAGTGGATTCATGGTTCTGTTTGGAAGTTAAAAATTAATAGGCTAATGGGCTAGGCTAGGCCATTTGATTTTTTATAAACGGACTAAGTCAGGCTAACAGTTAGACTCATAATAAGCTTGGGCCAGACCAAATTGAAATTTTTTGGCGTAGGCTTGGCCTTTTCGGGACAAAAGCTTAGCCTAGCTAGCCAGTTCACAATTCACTCTGGTTCACCTAAAATGTATCAGGATTTAAAAAAGATGTTTTTGGAGGTCAAGAATGAAAAAAGATATTGCCATATATTTCAAAATGTTTAGTCTATCAAAAATTAAAAATTGAACACCAAAAGTTTTCAGGATTATTTCAGCCATTAGATATCCCATAATGGAAATGAGAAAGTGTAGCAACTGATTTTGTGATCGGTTTATCAAGAACTCAAGAAGGATGTGATGCATTTTGTGAAATCATTGATCGATTGACCAAATCTGCTCATTTTCTACAATTAGAGCCTGATTTTCTATTGAGAGGTTAGCCCGATTATGTATAAAAGAAATTATCAAACTTCGTGGGGTATCTTTAAATATTGTGTCAGATAAAAACCTAGATTTACTTCTAGATTTTGGGGATCTCTACAGCGAGCCTTTAGAGCTAAGTTGAGACTTAGTACAACTTATCATTCTCAAATTGATGATCAAATTGAGAGAATCATTCAAACTTTAGAAGATACGTTAAGAGCTTGTCTTCTTGAACGAGGAGGTAGCTGGGATAAATAATTGCCATTAATAGAGTTTGCTTATAACAATAGTTACCACTGTAATATTAGAATGGCTCCATATGAGGCACTTTATGGATGGAAATATAGTTCTCCAGTGTGTTGGTATGAAAAAATGGAAAAGTACTTGTTGAGACTGTAATTTATCTAAGAAACCTTGAGACAAAGTTAGATGATCAAAGAAAATTGAAAAAGCTCAAAGCAGACAGAAAAGTTATGCTGATAACAGGCAAAAACCTTTGGATTTTGAAGGAGTTAAATCCTAGGTTCATTGGTCCATTTCAAATACTCCGAAAAATAGGGCCAATTGCTTACCAAATTGCCCTTCTACCTCATTTTTTCAATCTCTATAGTGTTTTTTATATTTATCAGCTTAGAAAATATGTCTCAGATCCCTTTCACATTCTTGATATAGACCCAGTACAAAAGTTAAAGAGAATCTGACTATTGAGACTAGATCAGTTCAATCTTGACAAAAATATGAAACAACTGAGAAGTATGATTGATTCCGCTAATCAAAATATGTTGGGAAGGACTTTTACCACACGAAGCTACATGGGAAAAAAAAGATTTACGGCAGAATTATCCAAAAAAATTCTCAGAAGGTATGTCTAAATTTTGAGGGCAAAATTTTATTTAGGAGAAGGAAAATATAATAGTCCAATAAAAAATAATAATAATTAATATATATATATATATAATAAAAATAAAAAAAAAATAAAAAATAAAAAGAAGAATAAGTAAATAAATATATATATATAAGTATTAAAATAATTAAAATAATATAATATAAATAATAATAATATATAAAATATATCATTTGGCAAGGAGAAGGCCACTTGGAACACCCCCGCAAGCCATAATAATCATAAGCTTGGACTTTAATTAGTGATAAGGTATTCTTAATGATGTAAATCATCATGATGTAAGGACATTAAAGAAAAAAGAAAAAAAAAAGAAGATCATGTGTGTATATATATATATATATATATATATATATATATATATATATATATATATGTTACCCCGTTCACTTCTAATTATGTTTTGGGAGTTAAGAACAAAAAGTTGAGAAAGAATACAAATTTGTAGAGAGGAAAAGAGAGCACGTAGAGTTGAGAAAGAGAAAGAAGAAGAAGATAAAAAGAAAGGAAGGTAATATTGAGAGATTAAATTTTTTTCATTTTTTTCCTTTTAGTTATTTTCTTAAAGATATTTTTAGAAAGCTGTAATAATAATGTTAGTCTGCCAAATTTCTTTTTAAATTTATTTTTTTAACTTTGTTCTTACCTTTAATTTTATTCTAAAAGTTTTTTTTTTTTTGAAGATTGATTATTAGACCGATGAATTATTTGATACTAAAGGAATATTAAGAGAATGTGTAAATTTTAACTGAATGATGTTGTTATGAACTGACCCACAGTTTGGGTTCAAATGGTTATATGGTAAGGGAAGCTTTATTATTGGTTTGAGCTCCGCCAATTAGACTATTTTACATGTAGAGACTTACAAATTTGGGCTTTAATTAGTTTCAGTTACGTTTTACACAATTTATTATTAATTATTATTTCTGATAGTATTTCATTTTTATGAAATTATATGAGAGAATAATATTTTTGTTATTACGACTGGAATGATTATAATTAGAAAATCTCAATATTACTCAGATTTTTCTATCGTTTTTTGTTTTATGCTAGCCTTTTCAAATAAGCATCATGCCTAGTTTATGCCTTTTCAGTGAAGGATGAGACTATTACTATTTACTTTTATGAAGATCTTTGGAAGCTATATTTTATTGGGATAGTATAGAAGTTTATACCTATATATTAGACTGAATAAGGCTTATATAATGTATAAATTTGTAACTTTAAGTAGTTAGGAATGTAAAATATGTATTGTACTAATATCAAATAACTTAGGATGTAAAATCTGATGTAGAATAGTTGAATGTAAAATATATGTATCTAACTCGGAATCATGTATATCAAGTAACTTGAAAAAAATTGTATTATCTATTTATATTTCTCTATTTTATTATTCTTATAGTTAAAGTATAATTTAAGAAATAATATGATATTCTCTATATTAGTTAGTTATAGAGGATGTTACAATAACCAAAACAATATTTTAAATTATGACATCTATTTTGAATAAAATATTTGCATTAACATGTCACATAAAACTTCTTTCAAATCAACTTCATAAATATTCCAAGATTTTTTTTGATTAAGTAATAAAAAATAGAATAATAATTAGTTATCTAATTGGTGAATGATTTGATTTCAATTATTAAATATTTTAAACTTTTTGAATTAATTACTCTTAATTTATGCTAACTATTATTGAGTGGATCTTAGATGCAACCGTGGTAGGTGCATCTTCCTTTCAAGATTTGACATATGGAATTTTTTTTTCCCTTTTTTTCTTCTGTGGAGTTACATCCCCTCTCTAAATTTTTTATTGGCTCACTGCACTCAATAAACGGTGGGACAGATGTATTTAAAAAAATTCCGTAGTACTGGAGCTAAATCTAGTCATCTAAATTCCCCACCCCCGGCAAAAAAAAGAAAAAGAAAAAGAAAAAGAAAAAAAGAAAACCAAGAGAGAAAGCACTGAGGTTTAATCAATATCTCATGGAGAAAGCACGGAGTATGCTGAGCGGTGCAGGCTTAGCAGCTGAGTTTTGGGCAGAGGCAGTGGCTACTGCTTGTTATCTGAAGAACAGATCTCCTACATCGGGATTGAAGAAGAAGACTTCGTACGAAGCACTGTTTGGAAAAAGGCCTGACGTATCTCATGTCAGAGTGTTTGGTTGTAAAGCATATATGCATGTACCTAAGGAGAAAAGAAGCAAGCTTGACAGTAAATCTGAAAAGTGTATCTTTATTGGGTACAAGGATGGCGTCAAAAGTTGTAAGTTGTGGAATCCGGATACTAGAAGTGTAACTTACAGCAAAGACGTTGTATTCAGAGAATCTAAGTTGAATCAAATTTTTCCCGAAGCTCATGAAAAGTCACAGACAGTGGAGTTAGATGTGGGTTTGAAAGATGATACAGTAAACTCACAGGTTGAATTGGAAATTTAAATTCTGAAGCTTCGGAATATAACGAGGTATAGGATGAATTTTCTGAAATTGAGGCTGAGGTTGAAGCACCAGTGCTGAGGAGATCCACGAGGGAAAGAAGACCATCTGAGAGGTATACACCTGAAAATTATATCATGTGTGCTAGTGATGATGTTTGTGCATTTAGTATTACAGGTGATGATCCGAGCACCGTAAAACAAGCTAGGAGCTCAGAAGATGCCAAAGAGTGGGAGGAAGCTATGAAAGAAGAGATGAAGTCTCTGATGAAAAACCAAACTTGGAGTTTGGTGAATCTACCTGCAGACCGAATAACAATTGGTTGCAAGTGGGTGTTCAAGAAGAAGGTTGGTGCCAATGGGGAGATTGAGCGCTACAAGGCTCGGTTGGTTGCAAAGGGATATTCACAGACATAAGGGGTTGATTATGGTGAGGTGTTTTCACCTGTTGCAAAGTTAAACTCCATAAGGCTAGTTTTGTCTGTAGCAGCTGCTTATGACTTAGAGGTGGAGTAGCTGGATGTGAAAACGACTTTCTTTCATGGTGATTTGAAGGAAGTTATTTTCATGAAGCAACCAGAGGGGTTCATAGCAAAAGGCAGAGAGGAGCTAGTTTTCAAGCTGAATATAATCTCTGTATGGCCTGAAGCAGTCCCCGAGGATGTGGTACATGAAGTTCGACACTTATATGGTGAAGCTTGGCTTTGACCGCTGTGATGTTCATCACTGTGTTTATGTGAAAAGGTTAGAAGGTGACTTTGTTATTCTAACTTTGTATGTTGACGACATGTTACTCGTTGAAAACAGTTTGAAGATGATCAGCACTGTTAAAGGACTGCTAGCAAAGCAGTTTGAAATGAAAGATCTAGGCGCTACAAATGTGATATTGGGTATGCAGATCAAGAGGGAGCGTGATAAAGGAAGATTATGGTTAAGTCAACGAAAGTATAAAGAGGATGTTCTGAAGAAATTCAATATGACTGACTGCAAGCCTGTGTTAACTCCCACGTCTACTGGTTCTAAGTTATCGGCTGACCAGTGTCCCAAGACAGAAGAAGAAAAAGAGGAGATGACGTCAGTTCCTTGTGCTAGTGCAGTTGGGAGTCTGATGTATGCCATGATTTGTACTCGACCTGATATTGCTCAAGCAGTGGGAGTATTGAGCAGGTATATGTCCAAGCCAGGAAAGGAGCATTGGACGGCTGTGAAGCGTGTGTTCCGCTATCTTCGTGGTACGTCTGACCTTGGGTTATGCTATGAAGGCGTGAAGGGCTCAAGGGAACAGACATTATTAGAACTGAGATGCTTTGTGGATGCTGATTGGGGAGGTGACATTGATAGTAGAAGGTCTACAAGTGGATATATTGTTTCATCATTCACGTCGACACGTTAATTCTAAAAAATGCTATTTCACGTTGGACACGTTTTGATATTAAATAGATTTTTTAATATATATAATATAATTTATATTTAATACATATAAGAGTCTATAATAAGTCATATAACCAATCAAATCTTTAAATTTCATAACATAAATATAAATAATTTTTCGTACTTTATTAATTTTTCATGTCAAATTTCATAACAGGAAAAATCAATTTATAAATTTTTTCTTTTATATTTAGTTAACAAAATAAAATTAAGATGTTTATAAAAAAAAAATTAAGCTGAGTACATGGCCTTGACACATGCCGCAAATTTCCAAAACTTTTGCGTGTCCGTGCTTTATAGCTACAGAGGCTGAGTACATGGCCTTGACACATGCTGTTAAGGAAGCTATTTGGTTACGCAGGTTGTGCAAAGAACTTGGTTTTGCACAAGGAGAGATGATCGTTGGGTGTGACAGTCAAAGCGCCATTTTCTTGGCTAAGAACCCAGGTTTTCATGCGAGGACTAAGCATATCGGCATACAATATCACTTCATCACATAGAAGATTGAAGACAAGGTTGTATTGCTGGAGAAGGTTGACACAAAGGTCAACAATGCTGATTTTCTGACCAAGGTAGTGACTTCAGAGAAGTTTGAATGGTGTACAGCTACATTGGAATTGAAGAAACATGCGAAGCATTCATAAAGTGGGAGAATGTTGGGTATGGCTCATTTTTCGCATGTTGATGAGGGCTCTAGTTGTCGGGGTCAGCAGAAAGGCAACTAGGTACTATTGTGGCCCTCTGATTTATTGTAATTTTCTTAGTAGTTTGGGCTTGGGCCCAGCCCACGAATAGCTGCTATTAGGGTTTTCTAATCCTACTTATATTTTCCTTGTAAACCGAGTGACTTGTAATGAGTGGTGGTGAGGTGAATATAATACAGACAAGCTAGATGTAGCCTAAATTAGGTGAACGAGGATAAATCTCTGTGTCTATTATCTCTCTCTTTTTCTCTTCTTTTCGTTTGCGATTTGTGTGATTGTCGATTTCCAACAAATCTCACGGGTGAAGCTATGGCAAAACAAGGGAGCTGAAAAAACTGGGGGAGTTTACGCTTTCCCCAGGAGAATCAAGCTAATTCATGTAGTAATCTGCATTGTAAGTGTGTAGCTTATATGTCACCCTTTCATATTGTACATCATGGTGATACATGGCGGCTCAATGCCGGTGAACCAATAAAGCGTGTGTTGGTTGAACGAAAAGACCTCTCCAATGGATCAAGTTCAGAACCATCTGCTACACGGCTCCTTGCAGTGTTGAACTTTTGCGAAAAAGATACAAGACACTCCACAACTTCAGACATTGGAGGACGGAACTGCCTTACAGGCTGTAGGAAAGAGAGACAGATTTCAATTAACCAAAATGGCAACATACAACCATTGAGTAAATTAAATTTCTTAACGAATTTAACTTGTACCATTTTGGTGCTAATACCTGTATACAGAGGGATATGATTTTAGCATAACGAGAAAGGGCCTTGGATGAAAATGTCCTTTTCATATTGGGATCCACCATCTGTTCCAAGCTCGCGCTATCTTGAAGCCTAGATGAAGCCCATTTCGCCAGATATTGCTCCTCCCTTGGCTTGGAACTGTGTTGAAAGAAAAGAGGACAATATTATTCAATCCATCTACCCTGGCTCCCTTTTTGGTGAGCGAATGGGCGGAAAGATAAAACAAAAGGAACGCCGCAAGAAAGATGAAAAACATACCAATCGAAAGGTTTCCTTCCTGTTAACATTTCCAGAAGCAATACCCCAAAGGCATAGACGTCTCTCTTTCTGCTACTGGTTCCTGGTTGGCCATGGTCAGGTGCAGCGTAGCCTCTCTCTCCAAGAATAATCTCAGTATCCTGTTTCCAACAATAAAAAAAGTAATCAATGAACCTATGTCTGCAATGGACATATTTATGAAGATCATTGCCAACTGCCAAGCTTCTGATTCACTTCGCAGCAGCTGGTTTATAAAGTTTAAGCAGCTTTTTGCTACTATACCTAATAAAGGACCATCACTCTTCCTGGAATATAAGGAACACATCACCTTATCTTCAAACTTATACTGGGACATTCGTTGTTAAATTGGTCTTAAGTTTTGAAAAAAAATGTGTTCTGTGATGACTTAAAACCACCCAAAAGATAAAAGCAGCAGTAAGCATTAGCAAATGTAACTGTAATCTATCAATGGGTGATCTTTTAGCTAGTGAAACGATAGCTAAATGTCAGGTATAACTTCAGCCACTAGAACCTTGTCTACGACTTACTGGAATTTTAGCTTGATTGCTCCTCAATGGTCTTAAAATAGCCAAGCCACAGTCACTAACACGAGGCATCAAATTCTCGTCCAGTAGAACATTGGCAGCCTTCAAGTTTCCGTGGGCCACAGGAGGGCAGGCTGAGTGCAAATAGCTGAACACGTTTGCGTGACATTTAAAGAGTTGAAACATAACGCCGAGAAGCCGAGAATTAGGATTCTTACTTTCTTATTAAAAGCTATTAAAAGGGAACTTACTCCAGAGCCTGGGCAACACCTACAGCAATCTGGAGACGGTGGATCCACGATAGAGGTTTGTATGTTTCACTGTAAAGAGCATCGTTTAGAGTTAAATTTCTAACGTAATCGTAAACAAGAAGATGGTTTCCGCGCTCCAAACAGTAACCATTGAGTGCTACGATGTTGGGGTGCTTCAGTCGCGAAGCCGTGCAAATGACATCCAAAAACGTTTCCTCTTTTCTGAAGGACTGGCCCGCCATGTTTATATTCTTCACGGCCAAAATCTTCAACAAAAAAAAAGACATATAATTTGAAAGCAACGGTTTGAAACCTGGTCGTGATAAAAAGAAAAAGACTTTAGTCTTTAAAAGATAACTTAAGATCGTACTTTGCCATCCGGAAATCCAGCTCTGTAAACAGGGCCAAGAGATCCCTCTCCCAGAAGGTTGCCTTCATCGAAGCAGCTAGTAGCCAACTGAAGCTCGGCTACTGTGTAAATTTTCGTCCTTCCAGTGGATTTGCCTCCTATGGAAAAACTTCTTCTTGATGCTTCCTCTGCATTGTTATGTTGCAGGGAAGGCCATAGCATTGGACTCAAAAGGGATGCTGCATCAAAAGATGGGATTTGTGGGCACTCATCTAGTGCTGTAGAAGAGACCTCTATCACCAGAGGGGAAAAAACAGAAAGCATGGTTAACGATAGAAATGAATTAACAGAAATTCTAAATGGAATGGCATACTAACCCAGAGAGGTAGCTATTCGATTATTACATACAAGAAGTGAATTTTCAATATAATATCAAAATTTTCTTTTATTATTTATTCTAGATTTTCTCAAGGTCCCTCAGTTTGCAATCATGACAAATGGGATGTAGAGTGCCTCACGATCTATATGCATTCCTGTATGAATTACCTATGGTTGCACTGGTCGGATGAGAATGCAAAGAGCTATGGTTGCTTTCCGAGCTCTTCAAGTTCGGGCTCTGTGCACGCAGTTTATTCAAACGGATTGCAACAACGAGTGCCACACCTGTGGCCATTATTGTTCCTCCACCAACCATAAAAGCTATTCCTCCAGGGCCTATATGTTTCTTCTTGTACTCACTCACTTTAGGAGGAGCATAGTTCTTGATGGCATTTGCCTGTGTTGTGGGTGGGCGACTGACATTATGCTCAACTGGTACAGTGTCCAAAGGAAAAGTCCAGGGAGGAGAGTAATCTGCTGTATAGAATTTGTTCCCTCCAATCCTAGTTGAGGGTATAGAGGATGATCATTCGATGTTATTTGTTCACTGTTTCATTTGATGCAAGTAACTATAGGTGATCAAAACTGGTAATAATTGTCACTAACCATAAATTCGGTATGGACTGAAAAGGCTGTGGAAGAATGCCACTAAACAGATTATCTTGAATGTTCCTGGCAACTTAGAAAAATGAGCAAATAATAGAACTGTAAATACAGTCGGGAAAATGATAAGAGATAACCCTACAAATCTATAAGTGGAAGTTCAGCCAGGTAGGCAACTGATCCAGTGAATCTATTATTATGCAGGAACCTGCAAATAAGCACAACCACTCCACAGATCAAACCAACAGACCCTAATAAAATAAAAGTTCTTTCCCTCGAGTCTTTGATGAAACACAAATCAAGGATAGCAAAAAAAATAAAAGGTGTGAGAAAGAAGAAACTTACAATCTAGCAAGGTTTGTTAAGGAACCAAATGAACTGGGTAGATCTCCCGAGAAATTATTGTAGGAAAGGTCCCTGAAGAAAGAAAATCATCCTTTGTGAGGTTCCATACAATGAAATTTGAACAAAACAACCAAAGCAACTGCATTTTGTCGTCTCACTACTCAATCAGATGATTCAGATCAATTTTTGTTTATATCGTCTTATTCGAGTGCTTCACTTCATCTTGCCTTAGAAAAAAAAATTATATTTTTATTTATCACAACTTTTGGGTTGAATGATTTACTCTTATTTATTATATTTTATATAGTGTTAAGCATACTATGTGATCCATTAATGAATATTCAAAAGTTGAGAAGGTTCAGATTGTACTTTGCTCTCACAGATCCAGAAAAATTAAGGTTTCAAGTACCAAAAATTTTGTACAAGTTGAGTCACTTATTCATTTAATTTAAATTCAAATGCAATACCAAAGGATCCAGGAGACGAAGACATACATTTCTTTGAGATTATCTAAGCCAGTAAATATATCACCAATGGGTCCATTTAAGAAATTGTGGCTTAAATTCCTGCAAGACAACAACGATGATTTCACAGCAATTAGTAAAGCTCAATCACTACACCATGCTCAAAAGAGATGAGAAAATATGAAGAAATATATTTTCAATTGATTTTTTGTTTAAAAAATGTTCCCATGTATTATTATCTCTATCAAGCTTGGTCTAAAATCACAATTTAGTCTCAGATTTAAATTGTGTATGATTCAGTCCTTAAATCATTTAAACTCTTTTCATGATATTCCTCTTACTATCTCTGATGAGGAGTAACATGAAATGAGTTTAAATAATTTAGACTGAATCTAGCACAAAATTTAAATCAGGGACTGAATTGTAAGTGGGGTAATATTCCGATGAACAAAGTTCCATTTTATCCCAATGTAACTCACAGATGCCATACATTTTTATGATTGCCAATGAGTGTGGGATATTTTGGTTCAAATAGTTGCAAGAATGCAAGCCTTATTTCTGCCATAAAGAATCATGAGAACAACTAACATGTAAGTATAGGTATGCCTATCTGAAAGCATAGAATTTGGTCCTGCAGGAACAAGGTGAGAAGAGCAGTTGGCTTACATATGTGTGGCATTGGGGGGTAAACTGAATGGTATTTCGCCCATTATGTTATTAGAACTGACATCACTGCAGAAACCAGAATATGGAAGTACGTAATTAGCAGCAGTACTTGACATCAAAATGTCTTGATAACAACCTAATGCCACATAAACACTCACAGTTCCTTCAATTTATGTAGATTATAGAGCATGCTTCCAAAACACCCAGTGAGGTTTAATCCTTGAATTTTTCTGCATGTTGACAGAGAGCGTAGCTAACAGTTATTAGTGGCATTATGATCTAAATAGGAAATATAACCAGTGGAGTTGGTGCATTACAAATGTTCAACTGATGGCCCAGAACAAACAACTCCTGTCCAATACTCCTTACAAGGATCGCTTCCATTCCATCCTTTGAGCACTGATGGGTAGTTTAAGGCCCTGTATAGATCCTGGAGAGCCCAGACTATTTATCCACAAAAAAAAAAAACACACACACACACAAGAAATTTATGCTTTAGTGAAAGAGCATAAACTAATCCAACGTCGAATTAAGTTAAAATGGATAAAATCGGATAATAAAAGTCTAAAAGATGAAACTAGGTTTTAGAATCCGAAATGAAAATGCAGACATTATAATACGATGATATCAGATAAGATTTTCAATTACTTGTTTCCAAGAAAAAAATTCTAGCACAGCAGAAGTGAATTATCCGAGTTACCTTCAGATGGATGAGTGAACGCCAAGCACTGAGAAATCAAAATTGACGAGAAGAAAACGAGGTTGAGATGCACATAGAGGAAGTCGAAAACCATTTTCCCGAGAATCAGAACCATCGGTCAAGAATATTCCTTTCTTTCCTTTCCTGGAAAACACACGGTAATGTCATCAATAAACTTTCTTTGCGTTTTCTTAGCTCACAAACAAACATGCAATTTGTTCTTGAATGGAACAGAACTGAACGGAAGAGAAGATTTGAGGAGGGAGGGGGGAAAAAAGAAAAAAGAAAAAAAAAAAGAATCAAGATTGCATCAAGCTCTGACTGTGAGATTGGTGTATTCAAATGTTAATGCGCTCAGTATTAGTTCATGGAAACATGGGGTCCACTGAGATGAGTCCGTTATATAGTAACCATTTACGAAGAAGAAGACTCTACAGTTCGTTAGTTTTGGCGCGAAACAACCAGTTGGGCCTATGACAAAATCAACTGCGCTTTGGTTTATCATTCAACTCTTGGGCCCAATTCGAAGAATTATTTCTGGACTTCAAAGGGAAAGTGGGCCCATTTGTAAAGGACTGAATTACGTCTCCGCCAAACAAATTAATTGATGATTATGAATTATTGCAGTTCCCAGGGAATGTTTGAAAAATCATTTCAAATAAATTTCATATAAGATTTCGTTTATAAGTAATACAAGTGAAGTTATTTTGTATCAGATTCCAAACGCAGTAATTTCACATACCAATTATTCAGATTTTTTTTATATATATATATATATACCAATCCTAATTAGCTACTTGAAATGAGCCAACAGCCTCTGGATTCACACAAGCTTCAAGTTTTTGAACCGATATAAAACTAATCTCAAGTAAGATTTCATCACACTTAAAATATAAAAAGTTGTATTTATTGAAAATTGAACTCAAGTTCTCTTCACACTCTACTTAACTTGTGTTACCAAGTGCCAACTAAGCTCAAATCATTGAATTTCTTACACTTTTGTGAAGCATACATGTCTACAAATTTTAACTTTTTTTTGTATAAAATTTTTAGTTGAGATTAAACACCGATATCCCCACCAAGTCATAGCAGACCCCAACCTATTTAAGGATTTCTAAAAGGAATTACAAATAGCACCACCTACGTCGGTAACCAAGATTTGAACTCCTACCCTTATGGGGTATCAACATATGCCAAAGACAGTAACAATATCCAACCTCAAATGATTCATTTCGAGCCTGCAAGTTCAACAAAAAGAAGCAAAGGCTACCCACCTTGCTTATCAGTTTAAACAAATAAAAACAAGCAAATAGCATCAGTGTGGTAAGTATCTAAGAAGCCGCAGGTTCACTTCTCATTTTTTTTCTTGAGTTTGGATATTTGTGTTTGCATGTTATTACAAGCCTTAACAACAAACAAGTGCATTAAAGTGACCAGTGAGGAGATTCATAGGCTCTGGGCTGTTCTAGATCCATATAATGCCTCCTTCCCTGCTGGGACAGATCGAGCTCACCAGGAAGTTGGCTGTCGAGAGGTGGCGACATTTGACCGAGACCTAGATCGGACACAACCGTGTGTGAGCAGTTACCCGGATCGATGTCCTTGAAACACCACGAGGTATTCGGAAGTTGATGGATGGCTGCACCATGAGAAGATGCAGCAAGCTGTGTCATGGGTGTCCCATTGAAATTTAACATGTTATTCAACCCAAGACTTGGTGCTGTGTTTCTAGAACCCCATGTTTGACTTGACAGAAGAGAGAGAGCACAGCTTGAGTCTGTGACTCCAGTGTAGTTTTCCCCTGGAGGATGTCTGGGACCAGGGAAGCTTGTCCCAACAACTGAACCTTGCAAGAAGAGGTCAGATGGTGTCTCTGAGTTGCCCTGCCAGCTATGTGTTGTGGTTTGATTTCCAGGAACTAGCTCAGATGAAAGTGATCTAGGAGTTGAATGTGAGTTTCTCAGACTAAGCTTTGGGTATGAAGCAAATTCCATCAGAAAGCTGCCACCTCTGCCACTATTATCTGTCAATAACATTTGAATTTGTTTTATATACCAGGAATAGCACAAGCTGAAACTATTGATGCTTCCCTATGTAAAAATTAAGTAAAGAGATTTGAAATCGTTATTTTTTTACTAATAGTTTCTGACCAAAAATAGATGAAGAAAGTCTGGCATAACGAGAGGTTAAGAGGGAGCTGGGTGGGGGCTTTCTCCGACGTTCGTTATGGCCAGCTAGTCGCCTCCGGCAACTTCTTTTCCCTTGATCAAACTCAGGAAGCTGATGAAATCTGGGCAAGGCAATGAAACAACAAGATATTAGCTTTTCTAAGATATAAATGCTACCAATTTATGTAGAAGAGAGACGAATGAGCACAAGCATACACAAGGGCCAAGACTTAAAAAATGCTAACATGACAAATCTTGCCAGGGTGGTGTTGTTACCAAAAAATTGGATGCACTTGAAGTATCTCTTGTTTCTCATTAAATGGAGATGTGAATGAGATGGAATTTCTAATTGACTTGATTTAGTCATCATTGACAACATTACAGAACAAAAGAATATGTATGAACTCCAAGTAAAGGTATATTTCCATTAGATGTAAGTAATAATTCTCACATCTTGCAGTGATGTGAGCATGTTTTGCATTGGATGAGAGATAGCATATTGGCAATATAAGATGTTCCTTATTGGCAGGAGGAATACTAATAAATTTTACAAATGAGATCCTCAAACATGTCTCAAGTAACATCCTGTGGCTCCATGATATCTAGAATTCATCATTAATGTATTAATAAAATAAAACCGAAACAATACCAATAAGTTTCTTTCTCTTCATTATTGACAGGAGGAATATCATTATCTTTAGTAATAGTAGAATAATTCAAAAGAGAAGTCATCAAGCTTGAATATGGGGGATAAACCACAATGTAGATTCATTTTGCTATTACAAACATAATATAGATGACCTTTTGTTCCACCAATTACAATAGTATTATCTGAAATGCTGAGACTATCATTCTATCAATTCTAAAAATATCCATCTTAAATATCTTTTCATTATCCTCTTGAGTAGTGCTTTATCTTAGCACATTCAGAAGAGTATTGTTTTATTTTGTTGGAGTCCATTATCTGATTATTCCCATTATGGAAAATGCCATGCTCCTTAACTTGAAAGAATACAGATCAAAAGTGTAACACTTCACTTAGAAAACCCTTTTCAATCCTGGATGAGCCATAACCCCAAAGGAGACGCAAATTAAACTTGGAACAGCCACCAGAAAGCTAACTCAGTTCCAGAACAACTGTGTATGGGAACCACATTCACAGACTGATAGACCACATTTTCGAGAGATCTTAAGGTCAGACACTTCCCAATTATGATGGCCATCCATCTCCAAAATACATGCTTGTTAGTAATACTTTACCATTGAACACTCTCTTAGAATGCTCAGCAGTATGCTCTAGCACCAGCAAGTCAAATCGAAAAGTACATGAGACGAAGCTAGAACCATGCAACAGAATAGAGATGAATAATCACAAAAGCAAAGCAAGTGACCTGGATTGCATTATCCAGCAGCACTAATTGTACTCATTGTCTCATTCTCAATAAGGTAACAAGTCAACTATATGGTAAGATAACTAACATGAGTTAAGGAGGCATTATGATAATAATGCATACTTTAAGAACCCTAGGTCCACTCAGATCAACAGAGGCATTACTCTTGTAGTAAAAATGATATGTCTTAGCATGACAAAACAACTTGATATCTAAAACTAAACTAAATAATTGGTTTTATCTTAACACAGATAAGGACTTACTCATATATATGTGTGATTAATATATATAGTTTCACATGTTTGACTTCTTACTTCATGTTTCAACCTCATTTCTATAGCTCTTTACTTCCTTAATGGCTCTCGTTTCTCCTTCAGGAATGGTCCATGATATCAGGAACAAAAAAGGAGAAAAGAAGGAACAACAAAAACTCACAAAAGCACCACTGTCATATAGAGAACAAGCCCTGACAAGCCTAAACCAGAACATAAACATTGCAAAATTTCAATATCAACATCATCTTTATCTCAAAAGAGTTCTCAAACCAGTTGGGGTCTGGGGTCAATAAACCCAAATAAAATAAATAAATAAATAAACAACACAAAACATAAAATAAAAAACCATTGTCATCTATAATTCAATGGTGGCAACAGCAGCATCAAATACATAAATATGAACCAGCCCCCTAAACATCATACTATATAAACACACATTTAATGGACCGTACCCCACAAAGGCGAGAGGGTGTTATTTTCAGACTATTAGTTAGCATACCCACTTCAACCCTTTTTCCGTACTATCTCGGTTATTATTTTAACACCAAACACAACCCGAAGTGAAAGAATCAATTCGCCGAAAAGGAAAACAATATCTCACACGCTTTATCGGACAGCCATTCAGTTAAGCACTTTAAAGCAAAGGTACAGGAAAAGCAAAGTACACCGATGACCGAACGCAATCAACCAAAAATTATAACTGAACAAAAGACCTCCAGAGAGAACAGACACAAAGAATCACACAAACTTAGAACAAAAGGCAAAAGCTTACTCTACAAACTACATAAATTAAGTAACAAAACTACATAACTGCACCGACAAAACAAGCTACAGAGGCCTACACTACAAACAGCCAAAACCGTAGAAGAACAAAAATAAAGTTAAAAAAAGAAAGAAAAAATAATAATAATACCAAAAAATAAAGAGGACCACCAAACCCTACCTTAACTTACCCATTACTGTAAAATATTAAAATAGCACAAGAAGATGAAGAAAATAAAAAAGAGAGAGTTGACCTGCTACACTGTTGACAAAACCTTTGTTGAAGACCAGAGACAACGACGGTAGGGGATTTGGAATGCATGGCGCAGACTTTGTGTCTAGAATAGTAAGCTTTGGCATCACTCAGATCTACTTTACATCCTTCAACTTGACACCTAGGTGGCTGAGCCGGTTGAACCGAACCACCTCTTCCTTTCTTTGAACCGGAGGAACCGGCAACGGAGGTGGCACTGGCGGGAGTGGCCAGACCCACATCCTCAAAGTAAATTTTGTGGCCGAATTTCAAGCCATTGAGGGACTCAGAAGATGAGGAGGGTGGTGATTTTGTGTAAGCTTCTGAACCCATTTCTCAAGCTATGTGGTGTGATGTGGTGACTAGAGTCCATTCATTGTGATTGAGAAGAGAAATAAGAAGGGTGTGTTGTGTATAAGAATGAGAGAGAGAGGGGTTGTTCAAAAAAGGAATGGTAGTGAGAGAGTAAAGTGAAAGACAAAAGGAGAGACTTGACGCTGGGCCATATTAGCAGTGGCCAGTGCAGCGTGTGGTACACTGAGAAGAGAGTTGTGTAGTCAGAGAAACAAAACGTCCTCCCTCTTCTTTCTCTCTCTCTTTCTGTCCAAAACCAAAAATAATGGAGGTAAAGCGCCAGCCACAAGAGAGAGAGAGAGAGAGATTGTAGCACTTGTTTTGTTTTTATCTTTTCTTGTGTTTTTTGATGAGTGTGTTTTCCTTTGTTGTTGGTTGGGTGCTTCTTGTAATCTCGCATTTTAACCATTACTGGCCCTAACAAGTGTAACTGATGTTTTGTGCAATTTTATGTGTCTCTATCTGTCACACAGTAGCGGGTGCTATAAAAGAAAGGTATGTATCTTTTGTCCTATTGAACTTTTTTTTTTTTGTCGAGATAGGATATTGTGTGACACAAATCTCTCAATTTTGTTTTAAGTTAACTGTTGATTTCCGTCAATCAACCTTTATCATTTTTTAAATCAAATTCATTAATTAATTATTAATTCTTAATAAATGATAACCGTTGATTGGAGGAAATCAACGGTTAAGATATGGTCATAACATTGTGCGTAACATTATTTGTGTCTCACGATATCCTATCCCGGAAACGATTTAGATGTGGTCGTAACATTGTACATAACATTATTTGTGTCTCACAATATTCTATTTTTTTTTTCCGCACTTAATCTCTCTCAATTTTGATTTAAGTTAAATGTTAAACTATTATTTATTTTACACTTTATTCTTTTGTGGTTCAACAATTTATCCAATTAAAATCGATGTTACGCATTATCCCTTAAAAATAGGGATGTATTTGGGTAGAACCGAATCGAATTTTTTAAAAAATCGAATTGATTTAAATGGTTCGGTTCGGAAGTGGTTCGGTTTGAAACCGGTTCGTGTTGACCCTATTTTGAAAAGAAAAAAATTTGAAAAATTAAAAAATAAAGTTATAAAAATCAATTTGGTTCGGGTTGAAAATGGTTCGGTTCTTAAGCTGGTTCTAAAAATCGGTTCAATTCATGAATTAATTCTTTAAAAATCGGTTCGGTTCATGAACTGATTTTTAAAAACCGGTTATTTTAAGGGCAGTTTGATTCGGTTCATGGTTCGGTTCAATTTTTTAATTATTTTGCACACTCCTACTTAAAAATATGTTTTACAAGAGTAAGTTAAAAAAAAAAATAAACTGTTATTAAAGTTAATTGAAAAATTAACATTTTCAACTTCAACCAAAATTAAAGAGGTTAGGTCACATAAGAGAAGTTATGTGATAAAAATAAAATAAAAAATTAAGTTCAATTTATCCTTAAAAAAAAAATTAGCCCTTCCATATTTTCTTAATTGAATTAAAATAATGTCCAGAGTTCATAACTTTACTTACTTTATAGTATATTTTAATTAGTTCAAGATTAACCGTTTTGAGTGTGGGATTTAAGATTCAATTAAAAAAATTAAACTTGTTAAAATAAAACAATGTGAACATTAGGAATTATTGAACAAAACATCTTATAAAACGGACCGAACAATTTACTAATAATAAAAGGGTCTGTTGGCTATGGAAGTGGTACTAAACTCTTCTTTCTGTTTCCAGTTTTTAGCTCTGCATCTTTCAACATTGGGACTAAGCATAAACATGCTCAAAGCAGCATATGGCACATGCGCCTGATTCAATGATATCCAGATCAATCAACTGCTTTTGTTGAAACCTGAAGGTAATTCATCCATATGAGGTATGACACGGTAATTCATGTGTTTGTGTCTTATCGCAATCAGACTAATGGAAAGATGAAAATTAGGGCTTAAAAAATAAAATAAAAATAGGGCTTCAAGAAAGGTGCTGCCTCAAAGATTCTAGAAAGTTTCATTTCCTTTATTATCAGACAGCTTGATTACAACATTCAACGCACATCTTGTTTGAAATAAGTGTGGGATGGAACTAAACAGTTTTACCAAATTACATTCCAACAATTGCAAAACAATTTTTTTAGGATTTCCATAATTTGTTATACTTGACATTCATACTCAATACTTAATAGAAAAAGTATGGGTACAGTGTGTATCATTTTAAAAGATATAAAGTTATGTCATTTTAAGAAAGAGAAAGAGATAGATAAAGGAGGAGAGAGTTGACAAAAAAAGGTGCATGTCCTACCTCTTTATGAGGGTGAAAGAATATAAGTTGTGTCATTTAAAAGGATAAACATTTTTCCCTACTTATATAAACCATATAAGTTATGTAAACAATATATATGGGTTTTGTATTTCTAATGTTAAATGAGAATTGAAATCTCGTGTTGTAGAGATAAAAAGCATGTGGGACCCATATGTTAGAAAAAGTTAGATGTAGGACCCATGTCAGCACGGAAATCAAAGGGTATGTAGGAAAGTTTGAATTCTCATGTTAAATGAGAAATATAAAACCCTATATATATATATATATATATATATGGGATAAGACATTGTGACAACCAAATGATGTTATTACCAATGTTACTACTACATCTTAACCGTTGATTTCCGCCAATCAACAGTTATCATTTTTTATATCAAACTCATTAATTAATTATCAATTTACAATAAATGATAACCGTTTATTGACGGAAATCAACAGTTAAGATATGGTAGTAACATTATTTGGTTGTCATAATATCTTATCCCTATATATATATATGGGAAAAATATTTCTGCAACCACTTTAGATAATGTTGTCTACAGCTACCTTTTCTAACTAAGTATGACCGGTCATTCATTAAAATTGCATTTTCTCTCTCCGCCACGTCAGCCGATAGTGTTTGAGGAAAGAGAAAAAAGACCAACTTTGTTGTTATAACTAAGTATGACCGGTCATTCTAGGGGTATTCATCAATCGATCCAAACTGATTCAAACCGTGGTGACCGAACCGAAAAATCGATAATCGAATAAACCGAAAACTGAAGAAAAAAAAACCGGAAATTTTAATTGGATTGGATCGGTTTTCGGATTGGCTCATGAAAATTGATTCAATCCAAACCGATCCAATATATTAATTCCCTTCTACCTACTTGTGCCTTTTCCCAATCATAGCCCAAAAATTTCTAAACTCATTAACTCATCAACTAAACCCAAGAAAAAATTTAGTCACCTTTCATCAACAAAAATTCATCCGAGCTTCATATCTCATTGTCTAAAAAAAAAACTATATTATCCTTTAGAGGAGGGATATTCTTACTACCAAATTTTTTCACTACCAACTTACTACCTATCTAATCACCATTGAATCAACATTTTCTCTCTCTTTGATCCAATAATGAGTAGATTGGTAGTAAGTTGGTAGTGAAAAATTTTTGTAGTCAAAATATCTTACCTCTATCCTTTATTGATGCTTTTGTATTTAAAAAAAAAAAATTACAAAACCAATATATACAAAATATGTTATTTGCACAAAAATCATGAAATAAATTTTAGGATTTTCAAAAAATCGAAAATCGAATCAATCCAAACCGAAAAAGATTGGATTGGATTGGATCGGATTTGAAAAAAAATCCAATTCGAATGGATGATTACATGATCAAACCGAAGGAATTGGTTCAGATGATTTTTGCTTCCAAATCGATCCAATCAGACCGCGAACACCCCTGGTCATACTTAGTTAAAAAAGATAGTTGTAAATAACTTTATCTAAAGTGGCTGTAGAAATATTTTTCCCTATATATAGGGATTGATTAGTCTCATTTTATCGAAGATATTTCATCTTCTATCACATACACAACAAAGCACAAAAAACAAAAAAATGAGTGGCACACCTTTTTATGGTGAGTGTAGGAAGGGTTTGTTTTCTCATGCAACATTAAAAAAACAAACCCCATATATATATATATATATATATATATATATATATATATATATATATATATATATAAGGAAAACATTTTCTCATGTTACACAAGAATTCAAATCTCATGTTAGTGACCTTTCGATTTGCGTGCAAAATTATTATTATTATTTTAATAAATATGTGGTCCACCACTAGTTAAGTCACAGCATGAGAATTGAATTCTCATGCAACATGAGAAAATCAAATCTCATATATATATATATATATATATATATATATATATTATGCAATTGCTTGCATGTCATTATAAATTATCGAGGCAGAGTATGGATCCACCCACATCTTCTGCAATTTCTATCAACCACGAAATAGCGCCATATTTATTCAATATGGACAAGATCTGAGAATGCATAGTAACTCATTAATAACGATGCAACACTAACTCCTAAGTTAGTGGTATGAGATTATGCATGTTACCACCATTAGTAACTGTGTGGTAATATGTTGCGGTAAGAATTCAGATTTTTGACAAAAGGAGCACTTAGTTAAATTAATTCATTAAAATATAGAATCTGTTGTATTAAATTTTAAATAATAAAAATTGGATATAGTGTGTGTCATTTTAAAGTATGAAAAATTATGTCATTTTAAGAGAGAAAGAGATAGATAAAGGAGGAGAAAGAGTTGACAAAAAAGAATAAAAATGTGAGTCCCACTTTTATGTGAGAGTAAAAGATTATAAGTTATGTTATTTAACACGATAAACACTTTTCCCATAAAAATTACATTTAAGATCCATCACTTATGGTGTGGGTTCGATGGTGGTGGCTAAATGGGTGGGTGAAGCTTTATGTTGAGAAACTTCAATGCAAAATTGAAGGTTTTGCATTAAGGGCCCATCACTAAGGAAAGTTGGAGAAGACTTAGAAAAGATGAAGGCAAGACTGACATCATTTCAATTATGGGAGTAGGAAGAAAGTTGCCTTACCACATGCATACGTCTCCGTTAACTTTACGCGTGGCCTAATTAGACCTACAAAATGCATATTTAGGGACCTCAAACATAATACCTACCATCTAGAATTAAAATGACCTACTTTATATATGTGAGAGATTAATTTTACTATTTAGTCTTAGAGAAATATAATCCCTTAAGTGAAGGCTTCAGTTTAGCAGCATGCAATTACACTGTATTCCATGAGTTAGACTCCTTGACATCAAATAAGTTATCAAATGTGTGGGGGCACTCGCGCCCAACCCCAAAAAATGCTATAGTGCTATAGTGGGTTACGATTGTGAAAATAACGAAATAGATATATGACAAAAATAATAACAAAAAGAAACATTTTTTAAATGCAGAAATAACAAAAATAACAGAGAGAGAGAGAGACGCAGATAAACTAAAAAACCCTTAAAAAATTTTCGTTACACATTTAAATTTAGGATAACATTAACATTTTGCCTTGTGATAACAATATAGCCACAAATGCGATCGCAATGGCCGTTACTGCATTCCGGTGCAGCGAGATACCGCAACACCTATACGGCACAGCTCGTAGTGCTATTGCAGCGCTATTAAGTACTATGCATCACATACATCATATATGCATGTGAAGTAAACAAATCTATCTAACAGAAACCATGTGAGAGAACAGAGAAATCAACTTATAAAACTCATGATAAAGGAATATCTACAAAATTCCATAGTTTCTTTTAGGGAAGTATCTCTATAGAAGGCTAAAGAACCATGAATCCCCAAAATTAAAATATGCGATTTTTTAGAAATAACAATGAGATGAGAGTTACAATAGCAAAAAGAATAATAATAAGCAACCATAACAAAGCCTTACATAATCAAACGAACCCCATCTTGTGATAACAAAGTACCAGCAATGCCAAGGGCTTAAAAACTATCAAGACAACCTTGCTCACTTGCAATCTACACCAGCTTCAGCAGCACGGCGAGGCTTGTTCTTACGCCGGCTCCCATTCTGTCGGAATCCGGCAGACTTTACCGAGTCATCAGGGCTTGTCTTTGCTCGAATGCCATTTTCCTCTTTCATTGGATCTACCTTCTCTTTAACCTGTGTAGACCTCTTCCTCTTTCTTTTGTTAACTGTGATAACTTGAGTTTTCAAATCATTGCTGGAAACATTACCTTTAACATTCTCCTCATCCTTCTTCTCTATCTTTTCAGTTACTTCTACTTCTTCAATTTCATCCGTGAGTGGCTTTAGTGGTCTTCCTCTTCTTCTGTAAGCTGGGACTTTATCCTCTTCGCCACTTCCAGGATCCTCAGCAATAGCAGATTGCTTCTTCCCTTTTCCTCTGCCTCTACCCATACTCAAAGGACCTTGTTGATAAAATGTACTAAATATCTCTTTAAGAAATCTGCACAGACAGAACAATTATACTTGAAAGGCCAAAGGAAGACCAAATAACTGAATAATAATGAAAGCTGATAGTTAAAACTGTAGATAATGCTACTTCCAAACCACTTCTTCCACACTTTACCTCAGAGGCAATGTTTCATTTTTAAGTATCACTTGCATCAATTATTTTTAAGTATTAAATCAAAGTTAAAAGAGATCAAGTATGCAATTATAATTTCTCTTCAGTCTTTTACTATTTAAGTAGCAAAAAAAGAATACATCAGTTGAAATTCTGATGTGATCCAAAAGCAAGGACTTCAAGATATTGTTACATATGTTCAAGTCAATCAAATGAACAACACAAAAAAGAACTTAAACACCATTTTGAAAAATCAATAAGCAGAAAAAACATGCACAAGCACTGGACTTGCGTACTACTATTTCTGAAATTCTGAAAAGCCAATGAAAAAATAAATAAATAAAAATCAAATTATCTCCATTTTCAACTAGGAAAATTACAAACAAATCTAGCTGTGAAAATATTACATCTCATTCCAAACCGTTCTCCATAGCAACAAAACTAAACCATATCACGGATCACCTAATCCTAAATGGAACAAATGAAGCCCGCTTCATTTTTTTAGCAATGGTCTAGAGAAACCCAAATCATAATAATAATTTCAATGCTAAGAAACCAAAGAAACAGAATATAAACACAGATATTATGAAAAAGAATTGTAACCATATGTTCGATCTAGTACAAGCACAATGTAAGTAGACCATAAATTTCAATAAGAAAACTATAACGAAAAAAGAACTTAAAATCACTTCCAAGTTTATTATAAGGAAAAAAAAGATGATGATACTTATCAGAAGTAACAAAAAGTCAGCAATAACATTGTAGACTCGGTGGCATATGATTTGTAAAGAGAATAGAGATTGAGTAAGCAAAAGACACAGAAGAGAAATGAAGCTGACCTCGTATCTTGAATCAACTTTCTGCATCTCAAACATAACCCATTTTACAAAATCAGATTATATAAATCCAGAAACTGGGTAAACCCAAATGAAAGTACTGGTTTTTCTGTGAATGGCTAGCAATAAGGCATAACAGAGAAGGAAAAAGTGGTCAGAATTTTGATCTGAGTTAGAGAAGGTGAAGACCCAGATCAGAAAACTGATGTGAAAAGAGAAATATCATCTTAAAGATTGAGACTTTATGAGTGAAAATGGAGAACTAGGTTAGAGAGCAGCAACCAAAGAAAGAACTCACAGAATGCAGAGAGAAAGAACTGAATTAGAGGGGAAGTAAGAGGAAAATAGAAAATGGAAGATAGCAAAGAGTTGAGATTTTTTTTTATTATGGGTTGTTTTATAGTAATAAATAATAATCATAAAAAAATATTAATCATAAAATTATGCTAAAATTCTAACTTTGACCAATGGATCACACCTAAGAGCCTTCCCAAACTCAAAATTTGAAACTTGGTCCTCCTTTAAAAATGTTACATATTTACCACAACACCTAATTCTTATTGATTGTTGGAAAAATTATACTAAATTGTAATGTAAACGTTATACTATATACACATCTTATCTTTGACTAATGGATCACTCCTAAGGGCCTTTCTAACTTCAAAATCTGAAACTTGGTCCTCCCTTTTTTTTTTTTTTTTGTAAGTACATGGGGCAAAAAGCCCCACGACAACAGCAACACAAAGAACAGAAAACAAAAGACCAGAAACAGCAAAACAGCAGCTACAAACTAGGAAAAGAAAGACACAAAACAGAACAAAAACCAGCCTACTAGGAGTTGCCTGGATCCAACAAATCTGCAGCAAGAAGATTGATCAGCTCCCTCTGAGGTGAGGGGATAACAGTAAATCCAAAAGAATCATGTAAAGCATGCTTTGTTATCCAATCTGCACAGTAGTTGCAGGATCTAGAGATATGCTTCAAAGAAACAGACCACTTCCTAAACAAAGCTACTCGAATCTTAGTCACCAATGGTAACTTTCGAGTCTCATTACCAACCTTGGTAAGAAAGCCAATGGCTTGAAGCGAATCAGATTCAAGAACAACTTCCCTCCATCCAGAGTTCCAAGCAAAATCCAAACCATATAGAATTGCCCATAATTCAGCATGCAAGGGGGAACAAGATCCAATAAAAACAGAAAAACCACCAACCCACTTACCTTCCAAGTCTTTTAATAAACCACCACAAGCAGCTCTCTCAGAGGTAGCCGCACCATCAACATTTAATTTCAGAACACCTTGAGAAGGGGCTTTCCAAACCGCAGGGGATCTGACAGGGTGACTAGCCAGGCCAAAAAGATGAGACTTTTTCCTACTCAATCAACCTAACTCTTTTACTGATTCAGCCAAGCTTGGGGAAGGATCTTCTGGTCTCTTAGCAGAATCATCATGAAACTCTTTATTTCTCCAATGCCATAAAAATTTACAGGCAGTAAAAAAATAATCCCTCCAGACATCATCATTCGGAAACTTGTAATTCAAATTAAGGATAATCCACTCCTGGAAGCAGGTTATGCTGAAAAATTCTGAAGGTAAAGGCTAGACCCAAAAGATAGACCATACCTTTCTAGCTTTGAAGCAATCTCTAAATACATGAAGATTAGTTTCCACCAGACCAGAACAGGAAGGGCAGGTATTGGAGCTGTCACTCCATTTGCTGATATACTCCTTTCTAAGCATCCTACCATGAAGCATCCTCCATAAAAGATATTTGACTCTTTCTACTCCTTTCCAAGACCAGATCCGGTCCCAACAGCTAACACCAGAATAAGAATTTGGGCTGGTTAGATTATTATATGCAGCTTTAACAATAGATTGACCAGGTAGGTAATTTCTCCAGCACACATAGTCCTCCTCAACTTCAAAATTCGGATGTGGGATTGCCATAATACGGTTCACAGTACCATCATCAAAATGATTATTAAGATAAGGGACATTTCATCCGTCTCCTGTAGAAAAAGTGGAATGGTTAATATTGAGATTAACAATATCATCAGATGGGTTAACAACAGCTAGCTCAAGAAGGCTAGAGTTAAAACCCGCCCAATCATCCTTCCAAAAAACAATCTTCTTCCCATTTCCAATCTGCCAGGAAAGGTTGTAAGCATATCTGGCCAGATTTTAGCAAGACTCTTCCATAAGTGAGAATCGTAAGGCTTACAAGATATCTCCTTCATGAAGTCCTTATTCCTGCCATATTTCGCCACTAGCACTTGAGCCCACAGCTTATCAGGAGATTGAGTTAAATTTCAAGCACACTTCTGGAGGAAAGCTTCGTTTTGTAACCTTAGATTAATAATGCCCAACCCACCATGATTCTTCCCCATTTTGAGTTGCTCCCAGCTGATAGAGTGGTGTCTTCTATGATCAGCAGTGTCCCCCCAAATGAAACTTCTTTGGAGTTTCTCTATATCATCACAGATACCCTTAGGAAGGAGACTACTCTGCATATGGAACATGGGAATAGCTGAGATGACAGACTTGGCTAAAGTAACTCTTCCTGCCAAAGATAAGCAACTTTTTTTCCAACCCTGGAGTCTGCTATTAACTCTATCCATAATCTCCCCATAGTGCTGTTTAGTTGTTCTACCATGCTTCATTCTATAGCCAAGATATCTGCCAATATTCTTAGTGAAAGCAAAACCACTTAGCTCCACAATCTCATTAGCAAGCTCAGCAGGGACATTTTTGGAGAAAAAAATATTGGATTTCGGGTAACTAACCTTTTGACTAGACATTTCACCAAACAAAACCAGACATTTGATAATAGTTTGAATCTGAGAGGTATTAGCTTCCCCAAAAAGCAGTAAATCATCTGCAAAAAGAAGATGAGATATGGCTGGACCACCTTTACCTGCTTTCATTGGGCTCCACTCTTTCGAATTAATAAGATCAGCAATCATGTGCGATAATTTATCCATGCAGAGCACAAAAATATAGGGCGAAATAGGGTCCCCTTGTCTAAGGCCTCTGCTAGGAGAAATACTACCGGATTTGGCCCCATTCCAAAGAATCTCCAGATTTGTTGTAGAGATACAATGCATGATGAGATTGACCAAATAATCAGGAAGCTTGATTTCAGTGAGCACTTTATAAATGAAACTCCAGGACATGCGATCGTAAGCCTTTTCAAGATCAATTTTAATAGTGAAGAAGCCCCTCTTGCCTTTCATTCTATTCATTGAATGGACCATCTCCTGAGCAATAGCAATATTATCCTGGATCTGCCTATTGGGAACGAAGCTAACTTGTTGAGGAGATATGAGCTTGCTTAAAATGGGTTTCAGCTTTCCCACAATCAACTTGCTAATACCTTTGTAGAGCACAGAACATAGAGCAATAGGCCTAAATTGAGAGATTCTGTCAGGTTTAGCAATGGTCCTCCCTTTAAAAATGCTGCATCACAACGCCTAATTCTTATTGATTGTTGGTAAAATTATACTGAAATTGTGATGTAAACAAGTATACTATATAAACATTGGCTTTGTTTTTTTGTGCATTAACTTTCTTTGCAGTAAGCCCAATACGACGTTGTTTTGGACAGAAATCATGATATTTTTATAAATTTATGTATTTCAAAGTTATAATAATCTTTATATTTATAGTTTTTTAAGATTTTAATATCAAAACGACATCATTTTGAAAAAAAAAATGCAGATAACTTATCTGCATTAACTCCAGAAATATTTTTCCCATAAACATTTTGTTTATTAAAGTATTGCTTTTTTCTTGTCTCAAAAGATTTTTTTTTCATAACTTTTGGGTTTGGAATTAATTCTCACTTGGGTTATTATAATTATCCCTAAACATGAGAAATTCCCCACAAGCTCGAGCTTTTGATATTAAGCGTCTAAAACTGCTAAATTCAAACTTATTTATCATTTGGAAATATCCTTATGGGTATCAAAGTATAACTTCTTATTAACTATAATGTTGACTAAAAGTATATTTAAAATTTATGAATTTCATTACTATATTTAAACTTATTTGATAGATTTCGAAACTACATACAGCTGAAGGATGATACATTAAAAAAATTATCATACTTACTAGTTCTTAACATTACTTTAAATGGAATTTCAAAATAATTAGTGTAAATATGTTTATACATTAATAATTAGTCATGTGTCAAATATTAATCCTACGCATAATATATAGAGGGAGGATATTTTGATTACCAACATTTTCCACTACCAACTTACTACCAATCTAATCATCATTGGATCAAAGCAGTGTTTTAAAACTCGGATCGGTTATTGAACCGGTCGAGGTACTGGGTTACTGGGTCATTGGTTCGATCGGGTTGAACCGGATTTACTGTTCACATATTAAAAATATAAAAATATTACTTATATTAATAAAAATTCACATAAGAAAACTATCAATGAGCTTCAAAAAATAATTTGATTTTCAATGATAGCAAATATTATATACTTATAAGCTTCTAGCTCTAGACTATATCATAATATTGGATTAAAACTGCAATATAAGTTTTTTTGTAAGCAAACTGCAATATAAGTTAAATGCACTTTTTGTGCTTGACATGATACGAATAAATAAAATCATGATAACAAATAGTATGCATGAAATATACACTAAGAAAAAAGTGTTCACCATTGAGATGAGATCATGAGACCATCAGTGTTTATCACCACTTAACTTCATGAGATCATTATAAAATGCAACTAAATTACATAAACGAACTGCACTAATCTAAAATACCTTATTATTTTCACCTTACTTTTAAACATATTCATCATAAAATATGAATATGATTTAATTCAAGAGTTTTTATCGGCCAAAAAAAAAATTACCAAAAAAAAGGAATAACCGGTCTAACCCGGGTCAACCGGGTTACCGGGTCGCCGGGTTTCGGCCGGGTCAACCGGTCCAATCCGGGTTGACTGCAGAAATGGTTCAACTACCCACTCGGACCGGGGAACCCACCGGGTCACCGAGTCCCGGGTCGACCCGGCCGGTCCGAGCTGGGTTTTAAAACATTGGATCAAAGAGAGAGAATGCTAAAAAATTTATGAAGAGAGAGAAAATATTGATCCAATGGTGATTAGATAGGTAGTAAGTTGGTAGTAGAAAAATTTAGTAGTAAGAATATCCCTCCTCTAATATATAATATGACAATTTCATTACTGATGAATCCTGAATTTTGATATACGACGTATGATTACACCTCAATTCCAATTTGTGACGTCATTATAGACATCAACAAGCAATTATTTATTTTTAAATTCTCTGTTATTATTATTATTATTATTATTATTATTATTATTATTATAAAAAAGAAATTTACTAATGAGTCCTTATAGTACTTGCTAAGATTAAAAAAATAAAATAAAATAAAAAAACTTATTCATTAAAAGCGCAAAAATATACTTAATGCTTACTCTACTTTTTAAAATAATTATACTAAAACCCCTCACAAAACCAAAATCCAAAATAAAAAAAGAAACTTAGTTGTTGGACCCGCCGTAGGGCCATTGTCCGATTGTAATGATGCCGTTTAACGAGTTCCAAGTTGAGAGTCCAATATTAATCATCTAATGAAAGGACAATTCAAATTACACTCTATGCTTGCTTATGAAAGTTTCTAGACTTGCAAATTTTCAATGCCAATGAGCAATTGAAGCGAGCCACCTAATCTAGAATTTCAGAGTTAAGAAGAACGTTGGTTAGCTAAAGCCTAAAGGTAAATTTGGTTGCTTTAAACATTGCATTTGAATACTAGACTTTTGCCCAAGCAAGAAAGGCAGAAATTCTAACCAAATCATGTGAAGGAATCATGAGCCACTAATAGCATAATGCCACTGAGTTACCGACTTCCTCAATTTTTGTTTTTTAAATTTATAGTAGATAAAAAAACATTGTCACCCAACTAAATGCTAGATATGATCAATTATTCCTCTTGCGTGGCTCCCAAATACCATCAAATTTTTTTTTTTTTTGAATAAATTTAAAGGTATCCTCCAGCCGTAACCAAAGACTAATCCCCATTGAAGTACTGTCGGACCCTTTCGGGTGGCTCTCCCATCGAAGGGCCGGCTTGGCTCAGCGGTAAGCTTGCTTGCCGTGGTGTGTCAGGTCGCGGGTTCGAATCAGCCTCTCTGCAAAAAGCAGGGGAAAGACTGCCTAGAGTATTCCCTTCCCCAGACACTCACGAAGTGGGTATTTGAACTGGGTCGGCCCTTTTGACTCTGATGGATTTGAACAATTTCAGCTGACTCAGATATATAAAAAAGTTCTAAGTCACATACAGATTGCAATATGAGTTCTCTGCAACATTTTCACATACAAATAAGTCATGTTAACATATTTGATAGCTTTCAACCAAACAAACCTGGTTATCTTACTTTAAATTATAAAAGAATACAGTTTCTCATCCTCTCCAGTCACCAGTTCCATTCTCCGCGTGGTTCATACTTGAGGAACACATTGAGTTAGAAAATCTAACACTTGGAAAGTGATCTGCAATGTAGCTCAGGTAAGTGGGTAACTACATACGTAGAAGATGGTGGACTTGCACAATAAAATCTATGTAACCAACATTCTTCGATCTACAAGTCATGTCAGAAATATCTGCAATCAGAAATCACCTATGATGTTTGCTCATGAAAACTGTTATTCATTAGTTGTCTATGATGATTTCATGTCAAAGATATGCCCACTAACATACCTGATCTTCAATTGCCAACCCATGATGTGTTTATTATATCTCCAAGTCAACTTGAAGTGATGGTTTCAGAATACAACTTGCAGTTTAATCATGCTTGAGAGTTGGTAAAAGTAGGAGAAACACAATTATCTGAACCAGAAAACATATTGCCAGATTAGACCATTACTATGCATGTCAGAAGTGATTATATATTAATCCTCAGAATAAATTTGTCTTTAAATCCTTCCAAACTTTAGGGCCGGATGGATGACGCTTTACATACTGCGATACGAATATTTTCTCTGAGCATGCAATTAGAGTGCTCAAAGCAAGCCCGGGATCTGCAGCTCCATGGTCTTGGAGCCAATTATACATTGATAACCTAAGCTTAACTCTTTGAGGTGTGTAGGAAAGAAAAGATGGGAAGCTCACTAAAGTTGATATAGGATATCCTTCATTTACAAGATACTCAATTTTCATGTTGATCCTATCTGAGGTCTGATTAAGAATCTGAGGGGCAACTCTAATCATTTTACGAACATCCTCACAATCGAAGCCAGCTTTAACAAAAAAATCGAATCTCTCCTGAAGCTCAGCTCCCTTACCTCTGAACAGCTTAAACGCCTCCTCCATGTTTTTCGAGTTTTCTACATATCCCAAGCTCAACAAGAACTCTGTCTTCAGCACCTTTGATTCTTGCTCTTCGTTGGAGCTCTCCAAAGGCTGAATCTTTTTTCCCAGAACCCAATTCTTCATCTCTTGAGGATTATCCTGTATGATTCTACAGAGCCGTTTCTTGCCAACATTCAAGTTACCAAGTAAACTAGTTGTTTTCTTTAGAGTGGAGGAGCCAAGCAGCAAGGAGTGAGATTGGAAAATCCTTCCAATCTCTACAGCCTGCATCTCAATTTCACTCAGGAACAGAAAACAATGCCTCAAGTTGGAGAAGAACTTGCCAATCTGAATCTGCGGTAACTCAAGAAAAATGAGAGATATCTGGTTCATAGACAATCCAAATTTGAACAAGAATCCAATCAGGGAGAGTGTCCTACCTCCTGAATCCTCAAAAACAACACAAGGGTGCCGGCTAATCATGTCAGCCAACTGTCCCTTCCTATAAACCTTGCCAAGCAAGGACAAGAGCTCAAGCATCATGCCCCAATTACAAGAAACCCCATCTAACAAATGCCCCTCAATCCAACTATCATCCTTTGCAACAACAAGATGCTTCAACTTCTCCACAACCTTGACAAAACCAAGGTTAACATCCCCAACCAAAAGGAAGGGGCTAGAAGCAATAGCTTTAACCAAAATAGATGATGCAACACCCAGCTTTTCATAAGCCTCAAGCTTTGACTTCAAAACCCCATTATCATAACGAAACACTTGATGTGCATCGTTAAAAATCTTCCCCATCTTGGAACGAGGAACACCATAGTTACAGAGAGTGTGATAATTATCCATCAGTAAATGGTCATCGTTGAGGAAAATCATGCCTCGGGGAAGAAGGGGCGCGTATTCGGAAGGCTTCAAACCCACACTTTCGAAAAAGGGTTCGAACTCGTTGATGGGGTGGTAACGCAGGTAGCGCGAAATGGATCGTTTCATGTCCCCATCATCGTGGTTCTTTTGAATTTTGTGGAGAAGGTCTTGAAGGAAAAAAGGCGAGTTTTTGCACATGTTGTCGGCGTCCAAGAACTGCAAGCTCCTCGTGGAATGCAGATACTCCAGCAATGCAGCTTGGGCTTCTCTTATGATCGCTTTTCGAGGGAGTTTCGCGTCCGATTGAAGTGCTCTTTTCGTGTTCTGGAATCTAGGGTTTTCTGAGGGTTTAAGGTTAAGGTGGTTTCGGGCAACATTGGAAAGTGTCGATGTTAATCTCAGTTTTCGAAAGTGGATAATCATGGGTATCGACAGTTCTCGAAGCAGAAGAAGAAGAAGAAGAAGAGGAGGAGTTTAGCCCCTTTGGGATACGGTGTCGTTTTTGGGCGAGAAGCAGGTTCAGTTGAAGTTGAAGCTGAAAGGGATAAAGAGAGGATTACCGGGAAATGAGAAGGAAGACACGTCTCCGAGAAGGGCATCTAACAGCGCAGTGAAGGGCTCTGTCCTCCATTGTTAAGTAAACTACGTCCATTTTCGAGACGATGAAGAAAAGACAATAAGTGATATAAGTAAACATGAGAAACTGTACAAAAAGGATGAAGAAGACCCAACAACTTCGAAAACCTAAAGTAAAGTTACAATGAAGAAAATGTTTAAGGAGGCATAGCAGAGATTGTTCAAATATGTTTTTTGGGTTATTCAATCACATCGAGAAGTAAATTTATTTGTTCAGAAATAAGAGAGAGTATTGTAAAATATTATATATTTTTTTAGTAAACTCAAAGTTTCACCACTTACGTCAAAATATTTCTTAATAGGAATTGAATCCATAACCTCTGTGGTTTGGAGCAAAAAAAATTTCACTACCAAGTACTTCTTGTGTAAATCGTACTCATGACTTCATTAATCATCAGTACTTATCAACTAAGCTATACACATTAAGGTTAAATATTATGCTTTTTAAGTAGGGGACGGTTATGCTTACCACCAGGTAAGTAGGGGGTCGGGGTCAAAGGGGGTCATTGCATGTTTGGTTTTTTAAATTCCATGAAACAACATCGTTTTATTAAAAAAAAAATGCTTGCAAACCTAAATCTAATCGTTCTCTTCTCTCCCAGCTATCTAAACGTCTTCAATCTTCACCTCGCTGCCGTGAATCTTCTAGAAAAGGTAAGAATTTTACCCATTCAAATGAAATCCTTACGGTCGTCGATGAAAAACAAAAACTCATTCTTACTTCCTTTAAATTTTCCTTTGTCAAGGACCTTCTCAAAAGAGGCAGAACCAGGAAGACCAAAGCCCTTACACCTCTAATAATAAGTCTTCTATAACATAACATAAGACTTGTTATTCCCTTCTTTATTACATAATATGATAAAAAGAAAAAAAAAAAAATAGAATGGATAAAAGGAATTAGCTAAAATGAACATGGTGCAAAATTAAACATCTTCTTTTCTTCAAATATTCCTCTAGACTTCTCTTACCACTCCCCTCTCATAGAATGAATCTCGCTCCTTTCTCTCGCTTCCAACACAAGAAAGACTCATTATGATAAAGTATAAAGTTTCTCACAGTGTTTTAAAACCCCACCCCGCCCCCGGTTGACCCGGATCAACCCCGACCCCTTCCCTCTAAAGGTTGGGGACACAATTTAGACCCTATATGCATATTGACCCTCCCGACCCCCGAAAATCAGCCGGATTTCAATGACTCCCGGGTCAGAGAGGTCATTGCATGTTTGGTTTTTTAAATTCCATGAAACAACATCGTTTTATTAAAAAAAAAATGCTTGCAAACCTAAATCTAATCGTTATCTTGATATTTTAATTAGGTCGTATAATATTGACTTGTGGTTGCAATTGATGAATTATGTTAAATATATTTTGAATCTTTGATGATTGGTGGTTGATTTTTTAATATGTTCATATATATATATATATATTTATATTTATATTTTTTTAATATATAAAACTAGATCTGCGTCTTGATATTTTAATTAGGTCGTATAATATTGACTTGTGGTTGTAATTGGTGAATTATGTTAAGTATATTTTGAATCTTTTATGATTGGTGGTTGGTTTTTTAATATGTTCATATAAATATATATATATATATATATATATATATATATATATATATATATTTATATTTTTTTAATATATAAAACTAGATCTGCACTGATTTCAGCCGGATCGATGGTCGGGTCGGGTTTTTAAACACTGATTTCACATTGATTGATAATGAGTTAAATCAAATTCATATAAATAGAAGGATCATATAACCAATGTTTTAAGATTTTTGGTTAAAATATGGTGAATTTTATCATACATTGTGCTTGAAAATTAAAAAGGAAAAATCAAAGAAACTATGAACTAAAGTATTCTCGTGTAAAGAAACCAATAAGGCATGTCATGCAAATTTCAGCACAAAGATTTAATTGACTTTGGCAATCAGCAAATACTCATGCAAGAACAGAATCAAGTGAGAATCGAGTTGTGAAGCACAAGAAAGTATGTAACCCTTCTGTTATTACCAAGAAGATTTGTCGTCGATTGTTTATCATCCTTGTTTTGATTTTTTTTGTTCTTAAAACTGTTTTGTAAAATAATTATGAAAACAGTTGTTTTCTATATTTTTTTCTTTTTTAAAAGTTAAAAACCGAAACAAAAAATAAAAACAATTCAGACATGTTCTCTAAATTTGATTCTAAAAACAAAAAAACACTTATAGTTTTGAAAATAATTTTTATAAAATAAATCTGAACAAACGGATTTTTTTAATTTTTTTGTTTCGAAAACTTAAAAACAGTTTTTAAAATCCACAATCAAACAAAGCCTTAAGTTTTGAAATTTTGGTGAAGTGGTGAAAGAGAGAAGTGGGAAAAATATTGAGTAAGCATCTTGCTTTACGGCGTGACTCAGCTCAGAATTCCCACCTGGCATTATCGATAATCCATAAGATCAACTGGTATAAGAAACACTAAACTACTTTCCAGTTATTAATTTCCACAACCTCCAAAAAAGGATTGTACAACTATTAGAGATCAAAATCTTTACAGTGAAAAGCAGATAAATTACTTCGAGGTAAAGTATTAACTCCAAACACCTATATATCCTACCGTATCGACAATAATGCTATTTAGATCGATCTCTGCTTACGAAAAATAGCCTCTTTGGTTACAAGTTTAATACCCCTGACCCAAAGCTCAGCAACTTCTAACCCCCCATCACATACAAAATGCACTTCCCTGTTCTTATTAGTAAGCACCCTAAACAATCCTGGTTCATCTGCATCAGCTTTCATGTATCTAATTCTACGTAATGTTGAGCTTGGCCCTAACTCTGCCTCACAGCACACCACATTTCTCCTTCTTGACTTCCCCCAAGACAGCACACCTGAAGAGCGCAACATTCGTATTTGTTTCCCATGTGGAGAGCCCTTTCCACCTTTGGTGTGCTTCTGAACATAGTCACCACCTAATACCAATTTACGAGCAAGTTCATCTAGTATAACAGCCTCCGCATCGTTTTTCCCTCCGGCTAATTTCCTTGCAGTTTCCCCTCTAGCATTTTGAGCATTGCAATGAGCACCGCGTGAAATTAGAAGCTCACAAATGGAAGCATGGCCTTCCCTTGCTGCTAACATGAGTGGAGTGTAGTCCTCCCCATCAGGGACATTAACATCATAAACTTTGCTGGCGAGCAATGTAACAGCATCCAAGTCACCACGACGAGCTGCACAATGCAACGCGTAGAAGCCTCCAGCATCACGATTACCCTTTTCAAGGGCAAATTCAAGCATGATCTTTTGAAATAAATCATGGTTCGGGTTCAATTCTGATAGGGTTATTGCTGTTTCACCAGATTTATTGCACAGCATTACATCAGCTCCAGCGTATACAAGCAATCGAAATGATTCTACATGACCCATCAAAGCAGTAAGCATGACTGCAGTGAAGCCACTATCATCTTGATAGTCAAGATCAAATACTCCAGATTCAATGACAGTTTTCAATGCTTCAGTATCTCCTGCTTGGGCTACAAACATTAAGGGGGAAAAGGTAGAAGTATTGCTCGATTTGGGTATCTTGCCTTTTCTGATTGTATCCAACACTGCTTGTTGAAAAGCAAGTGACCAATTGTTTGAGTCAGCAATGGAACTCGCAGATTGACCAATAACAGTCACCAAGCCAAAATCAGCACCAGCCCTTGTTAGTACTTTGAGACACTCCTCTTGTTTATATTTTGCACAGATCATCAAGGCTGTGTCACCAGAGTCCGTTGTAGAGTTCAAGTCACAACCAAAATCAATAAGGCATTGAATGATTGTTGGTAAGCCAAGACGAGACGCCATGTGTATAGGAAGGAACTCAGTTCTGCTGCTTGTTTTGACTGGAGATTCCACATTAACACCACATTCTATGAGTATCCTGGCAGCCTCATCATTGCCACAGCGGATGGCATGGTTTAGAAGGGTTCTTCCACGGTGAGGATTATTGGAGGTGAAATGTTGCAGAAGCAAGCGTAGTACATCACCACTTGTTTGAAAATACTCAACTGCACACCAGGCGATGTCAAAAGGTTCTCCCAGCCCAGCAGCACCCACACGAAGCTCTTCAGCAGTTGAAGTGTCCCATGACCAAGCTCCAAGCTTCACTGGAGAATCCACATTAGCACCACATTCTAAGAGTATCCTGGCAGCCTCAACATTGCCACAGAGGATGGCATGGTGTAGAAGGGTTCTTCCACGGTGAGGACTATTGGAGTTGAAATGTTGCAGAAGCAAGCGTAGTATAGCACCACTTGTTTCAAAATACTCAACTGCACACCAGGTGATGTCATAAGGTTCTCCCAGCCCAGCACCCACACGAAGCTCTTCACCAGTTGAAGTGTCCCATGACCAAGCTCCAAGCTTCACTTTGAAGTTTATCCTAGCACCATTCTGCAGTCCATTTGTAAGAAAAAGCCCCAGTGAGGTTCATTTCACATTAACAATAAAATCTTGATGGTTAGAAGTTCAATTATGTAACTATCAGCAGAATAAACTGATCAAATTTAACCATGAAGATCTTATTTTATTTTTTCTACATTGAAATATTCTCGTGCACTAAACCAAATTCAATGTAATTATAATGAAAGGTTTGAAGGGGGCAAGGGAAAAGATTACCTGCAATAGTAAAGCAACAATAGGGACCTGCCTATGAATTACAGCTGCAACAAGGGCAGTACAATTCACAGTTGTGTAGAGAGAAGGCTTTACTGACTGTAGAAGCACCCGGTCAGTAGCACTCGCATCCACACCACACTGCCATTGAAAAAATAATTTAACATATTCAAACAAGTATTTTCCATAAACCGTAAGTTAAAAATTGAACACAAGCAAAGGTTTATTTAGTTTCCCTTAAGAGAATGGTAGCTAAATCCTAAGGTTGCACTTGTCTTAGAATATTAGGGGAGGACATGTCAGTTGAACTCTAGGAAGAAGACAATTCATGGTAGAATTTTCTTTATTACGGAATCTCTAGAATCATGCTCTGCAGTACACGTACCTTTATGAGCGTCTCAACCACATCTACAAACCCCCTGCAGCATGCGTTCACAAGAGCATGTACAGCAACATGGGGTCGGATCAAATAAGAGCTCATGAGCAATTCTGCACACCCTGATTGCCCATGATAGCTTGCCTCCAAAAGAGCTTCTTCACATGCTGGCCGCGATGCCCCTGCTTTAAGTAAGATCTCAAGCATATTAAGGTCACCCTCCCACACTGCTGCAGTCGTTGCAAAGCCTCTGAAGAGTTTCTGGTTTACATCAGCTCCCACAATCTGTCATTTTAATAAAAATCATCCTTTTAGTTCATAAACTCAACAATGAAAAGTTAAAACCGAAATCTGAACAATCACGTCGTAATGAGCGTGTCATTACCACTAGCGTCCTGACGAGGCTTTCGTTACCGGCATGGACGGCGAGGAACAGAGGCGTGACGTCGGTGACGATTTCCTGAAACTCGACGCTGACTTGGCTCGCGGATTCAGGGAGCAGTGTGAGGTCGGTGCAGCGGGTCTTCAAGGTGACGGCACCGACGAAGTTGACGTCGACGTAGTGATTGGCAATGCAGTTGAAGGCCATCTTCAGATCGCCGGAGTGACAAGCTTCGAGAAGGCGCTGCGACACTTGGGCCTTGTCGTCCACCGGGAACACCTGCTTGGCGAAAAACACCGTCATTTGCGGCTAGGTTGGAGGTTTAAGGTTTTTCAGGTAGTGAGGGTGAGATGCGCCACGCCTGAATCACTCTCTCTTTGTTTGGACTCGAGACTCGAGAGAAGGAACTTGAAAGAAGTGATGAGACACAGAGAAAGACTGAGGGAGTGACCGCATACTTATACTGTGGTGGACTTTATAACTGCTCTTGACATACGTTACGCGACGCGCAAAAATAAATCAAAATAATTATAGGGGTTTAATTTTCTTACCTACGTTACAATGAGATTTGAATTCCCACGTTGACTCAAGTAACGGTCAGCCCCATATTAATTAAAAAAAAAAAAAAAAAGAAAAATTTTGCACGTAAATTGATGGATCATAACATGAGAATGGTATTCTTATGCAATATGAAAAAAATATTTTCCCATAAATATATTACAATTTCATTTTTTTATAAATCATTTATGGGAATAACATCTATCATTTTAAAAGATATATGTTTATATTCTTTTAGATCCTAGTTATTAATTTTCATCCATCAACGATTATAAAATCATTTATGTGAATAACATCTATCATTTTAAAAGATATATGTTTATATTCTTTTAGAATAACCTATCATTAATTTTCATCCATCAACGATTATAACCGTTAATGCTTATACTTAAACGAAAATCAACCTTTAAGATTTAAAAGGATATAAATCCTTTGAAAGGAATAACGTTTTTTCCATCTTTATTCATTTAATATGAATAAAATGCCCATAAGTATGTCCCTTTAAGTTATACATCATCTATATATAATTGGAAAAACTTCAAAAATCTCCTTATGAGTTTCTTTACAATTCTTCTATTCTTTTAAAAATTTAATCATTTACACTTTTATTTAAATTTTTTTTATCACTTTTCTCTAACTTTATTTTTCATCCTAAACTAAAATTAATAGAGTTAATTTTTTTAAAAAAATACAAAAACTACCTTTTACAGTGCTATCTAGAAGCACAACTCGTCGCACCAATGCTACACAACGTGTAAAACATTTATTTTTACATCTGGTTGATTTCTGTGTTTGCGTAATATTATATTAATTTCTTATAAATAATTATTCAATGAAAATGGATTATCTGGCATCCTGACATAAGATTAAGAATATGAAAAAAAAAAACACCGTATGAATGAATTAAATTGAAGACCGTTTTTTCACCAAAAAAAATAAAATTTGAAGACTGTAGCATGAGCAGTTTTATTTTTCTCAATCCGTTTTTAAAAAAAATGGTAAAGAAATAATTTAATTATTTTATTTACCAGATTTAATAAACGAATTTTTTTTCTAAAGACGATTTGATCCAGATAATCAAATTACTTTATTAATTCCGTTGGGTTTTATTTTGTCTTAAAAATCTAAAATTTAAACGTGCTTATCCCTAAAAATAATAATATGCATCAAATCGAACTTCAGTCCATTTTTATTTTGCCATTAAAACCGAATCGAATTGAATTATTTCCATTTTTAAAAATAATAATATAAAGCTAATCGAACTATCAATAAAATCGAACTGTATCATACATTATTATATTTGTTTTAATCAACTTACAAGTTTTGATAACCGAATTTAAAAATTTAATTGAATCAAAAGAAATAATTTGCAAAATATGAAAAATTCAACTGATTTGTTTTGACTCAAACCATCGTGTACCGTTGGAATCTATAAGCCCACTATGTTCCCTTAAAGGGGGTATGATCACTGTATGGGCGATACCTTTGGCTTTGGTAAAGATCAGGCCAAGAGATACAATCTCAAGTATAAGCAGATAATCAATACAAGGTTAAAGCTATAAGAGAATTCAACTGATAGGCTAAATAACGATACATAACATAACTTCTGTTGTGCCCTATGGGGGCTATTTATAAGGATCATGGTGTGGGTTAGTAAGGGAGGGAGGTCAACCCTCCTTGGGATACATTCCTATGATAGCAGTGTTGTGGCAGCGCTGCACCTCCTACGACTGGCGACGCCAGTATTGGGCAAAGGGAGAGTTTCCCTTTGTGATACCTGCGGCGAATGTCTTTGGTGGTTAACGTCCCAAGGTAGGACATCTCGGTGTATCTCTCGGGTATGTTGCAGCCTTGGTGGATGTGAGGGTCCACGTCAGCCCTTAGGGCTTACGTGGGACTGGACTGGGAGCTGGGCTAGAGAAGTTGGGCCGCTGGGGCGGTTGGGCTGTTGGGCCATCCAGAACACATCGGAACTAGTTCAAAGCAAGTTCAAAACGGGTTTGCTTACCCAAATTGATTCTCAAGTATGGAAATGTGAAAGAAAAATATGACATGGTCATGTGGAAAAATCACAACCATATAAAGTTGAATCAACGATTAGGATTTTGTAATTACCTATTTTAGTACTTTTTCTTTCTTTCTTCCTTCATTATCATTGACCATGTTATTTATTTTTTTCACATAAGAGGATTCAAATTCATCAAATATAAATCATAAAGGGTGTGTATGATAATCTTCCCATAATTATTATTATTATTTTCAATTTTTGTTCTTGGGAATAGAAATAGTGTTTGCGGAAATCAATTTGTTTTTTTTGTTCCCGAGAATGAATCGATTCAATTGTTGTGCTAGGGAGCAAACAAAAGAATCAAAAAAATTTGCTTTTTTGTTTCCTGGCACAAAATAAGAAACACTTTTCTCTATCAATCATTCTCCACCACTACCATCATCATCGCAACCGCCACCATCCCGACATGACCCCACCGCCATCGTCGTCACCACCACAATGATGGCACTACTACCATCACCACCTCCACGTCATCACAACCATCACCAACATTATGCCACCGTCACCGTCACCGTCACCACCATCATCACTGCCACCACCTCCATGCCACCGCCATCACTACCACCACTACCACCATGTCACTGTCACCAACAATCACTATCATCGCCGCAGCCACTACCGTCACCACCACCATCCTCACGCTACCACCACTATCGTCACACCACCATCACCACACCGCCACCACCACTACTATCATCATCGCTGCCACCACCACCATGCCACAATCATCACCACCATGGCACCATATCATATGAAAAGAAAAGTCCGAAAAAAATTTATGCTTAATAGAAATGAATTTTTATTCTATTATTTGTAATGTTATCGAACACAATTCTCATTCTCGGAATAAAAATAGAACATGTATCAAACACACACAATTTTATTTCTCAGAAACTGCTCCAAGGTACAAAAATACCAATAATTTTTTGATATTATTTTCGTAAAAAACAACTATCGCCAAGCATGTGATCCCGGTGGACGACGAGGCCGAGGTGTCGCAGCGCCTTCTCGAAGCTTCTCACTCCGACGATCTAAACATGGCCTTCAACTGCATTGTCGATCCCTCCGTCGACGTCAACTTCGTGGGCGCCATCACCTTGAAGACCCGCTGCACCGACCTCATACTGCTCCCTGAATCCGCCAGCCAAGTCCGCGTCGAGTTTCAGGAATTCGTCACCGACGTCACGCCACTGTTCCTCGCCGTCCATGCCGGCAACGCCAGCCTCGTCAGGAAGCTACTGGTAATGACACGCTCGTTGCGACTTGATTGTTCAGATCGTGATCCAAGTTTCGGTTTTAACTTTTCTGTTGAATTTTATTTTGAAAACTTTGCAGATTCAGGAAAAGTGACCATTTTGTCAGGTTTGGACAAAAAATTTACCTGCCACGCCAACAGTAAATTTTGCCAAAATGCCACGCGTCATAATTCGCTACACAGTGTAGCGAATTATGCATGCAAGTAATTCGCTACACAGTGTGGCGAAATATGCAACGTCAGTGACGATTTCCGGAAACTCGACGCGGACTTGGCTGGCGGATTCAGGGAGCAGTATGAGGTCGGTGCAGCGGGTCTTCAAGGTGACGACACCCGCGAAGTTGACGTCGACGGAGGGATCGCCAATGCAGTTGAAGGCCATGTTCAGATCGCCGGAGTGAGAAGCTTCGAGAAGGCGCTGCGACACCTCGGCCTAGTCGTCCACCGGGATCACCTGCTTGGCGAAAAACACCATCATTTGCGGCGGGGGCTAGGTTGGAGGTTTCAAGTTTTTGAGGTAGTGAGGGAAAGAATGCGCCACGCCTGAATCTCTCTCTCTCTTTGTTTGGACTCGAGACTCGAGAGAAGGAACTTGAAAGAAGTGAGCGCGAGAGATGAGACACAGAGAAAGAGTGAGGGAGTGACCGCATACTTATACTGTGGTGGACTTTATAACTTCTCTCAATATACCAATCCAAATTGCTTTTGAATTACCACGGAAAAATAAATCAAAATAAATATAGTGGTTTAATTTTCTTACGTACGTTACATTGAGAATTGAATTCTTACGTCGTGACTCAAGTAATGGTGAGCCCCATATTAATTAAAAAGAGAAAAAGAAAAGAAAAATTTTGCACGTAAATTGAGGGATCATAACATGAGAATTGTATTCTTATGCAATATGAAAAAATGTTTTCCCATAAATATATTACAATTTCACTTTTTTATGGGAATAAAATCTATCATTTTAAAAGATATATGTTTATATTCTTTTAGATCCTAGCCATTAATTTTCATACATCAACGGTTATGATTTATTGAATCAAAATTATTAATTAATTAATAATAAATTTGACCCATTAAATTTGACCCAATAGATTATAACAGTTGATGAACGAAAATCAACCCTTAAAATTTAAAAGGATATAAATCCTTTAAAAGGAATGACGTTTTTTCCATCATTTATTCATTTAATATGAATAAAATGCCCATAAGTATGTCCCTTTAAGTTATACATCATCTATATATAATTGGAAAAACTTCAAAAATCTCCTTATGAGTTTCTTTACAATTCTTCTATTCTTTTAAAAATTTAATCATTTATACTTTTATTTAAATTTTTTTGTCACTTTTCTCTAACTTTATTTTTCATCCTAAACTAAAATTAATAGAGTTAATTTTTTTAAAAAAAAATACAAAAACTACCTTTTACAGTGCTATCTAGAAGCACAACTCGTCGCACCAATGCTACACAACGTGTAAAACATTTATTTTTACAGCTGGTTGATTTCTGTGTTTGCGTAATATTACATTAATTTCTTATAAATAATTATTCAATGAAAATGGATTTACAGCTGGTTGATTTCTGTGTTTGCGTAATATTACATTAATTTCTTATAAATAATTATTCAATGAAAATGGATTATCTGGCATCCTGGCATAAGATTAAGAATATGAAAAAAAAAAAAAAACACCGTATGAATGAATTAAGTTGAAGACCGTTTTTCCACCAAATTTTTTTTTGAAGACTGTATCATGAGCAGTTTTATTTTTCTCAATCCGTTTAAAAAAAAAAAATTGGTAAAGAAATAATTTAATTATTTTATTTACCAGATTTAATAAACGATTTGATCCAGATAATCAAATTACTTTATTAATTTCGTTGGGTTTTATTTTGTCTTAAAAATCTAAAATTTAAACGTGCTTATCCCTAAAAATAATAATATGCATCAAATCGAACTTCAGTCCGTTTTTATTTTGCCATTAAAACCGAATCGAATTGAATTGTTTCCATTTTTTAAAATAATAATATAAAGCTAATCGAACTATCAATAAAATCGAACTGTATCATACGTTATTATATTTGTTTTAATCAACTTACAAGTTTTGATAACCGAATTTAAAAATTTAATTGAATCAAAAGAAATAATTTGCAAAACATGAAAAAATTCAACTGATTTGTTTTAGAGGAAGGATATTCTTACTACCAAATTTTTCTACTACCACTCTAATCACCATTGGATTCAAAAGTTGTTTTTTTTTCTCTCTCTTCATTCAACTTTTCCTCTAATCCAATGGTGAATAGTTTGGGAGTGAAGCGGTAGTAGAAAAAATTGGTAATATGAATATCCTACCCCTTTGTTTTAACTCAAACCATCGGAACTAGTTCAAAACGGGTTTGCTTACCCAAATTGATTCTCAAGTATGGAAATGGATCCTCTTATGTGAAAGAAAAATATGACATGGTCATGTGAAAAAATTACAACCATATAAAATTGAATCAATGATTATGATTTCGTAACTATCTATTTTAGTACTTTTTTTCTCTTTCTCTTCCTTTATTATCATTGGTCCACCTTTGTATAGTTATGATTCCTCACATGACCATGTTATTTTTTTTTTCACATAAGAGGATTCAAATTCATCAAATATAAATCATAAAGGGTGTGTAAGATAATCTTCCCATAATTATTATTATTATTTTCAATTTTTGTTCTTGGGAATAGAAATAGTGTTTGCCGAAATCAATTTATTTTTTTGTTCCCGAGAATGAATCGATTCAATTGCTGTGCTAGGGAGCAGAAAAAAGAATCAAAAAATTTTGTTTATTTGTTCCCTGGCACAAAATAAGAAACACTTTTCTCTGTCAATCATTCTCCACCACTACCATCATCATCGCAATCACCACCATCCCGACACGACCCCACCACCATCGTCGTCACCACCACAATGATGGCACTACTACCATCACCACCTCCACGTCATCACAACCATCACCAACATTATGCCACCGTCACCGTCACTGTCACCACCACCATCACTGCCACCACCTCCATGCCACCGCCATCACTACCACCATGTCACTGTCACCAACAATCACTATCATCGCCGCAGCCACTACCGTCACCACCATTATCCTCACGCTACCACCACTGCGACCACCACTATCGTCACACCACCATCACCACACCGCCACCACCACTACTATCATCATCGCTGCCACCACCACCATGCCACAATCATCACCACCATGGCACCATATCATATGAAAAGAAAAGTCCGAAAAAAATTTATGCTTAATAGAAATGAATTTTTATTCTATTATTTGTAATGTTATCGAACACAATTCTCATTCTCGGAATAAAAATATAACATGTATCAAACACACACAATTTTATTTCTCAGAAACAGTGCCAAGGAACAAAATGATTGTCATGCACACCCAAATTGATTCAGAATCAATTCTGATTCAGGAACAATTAGTAGCGGTAAATGAAATAGAGGCCTTCCAAGGGCCTTTGGCCTGACTCGTTATTATATTTGTTTTAATCAACTTACAAGTTTTGATAACCGAATTTAAAAATTTAATTGAATCAAAAGAAATAATTTGCAAAACATGAAAAATTCAACTGATTTGTTTTAACTCAAACCATCGTGTACCGTTGGAATCTATAAGCACACTATGTTCCCTTAAAGGGGGTATGATCACTGTATGAGCGATACCTTTGGCTTTGGTAAAGATCACGCCAAGAGATACTATCCCAAGTATAAGCAGATAATCAATACAAGGTTAAAGCTATCCCATGGGAGCTATTTATAAGGATCATGGTGTGGGTTAGTAAGGGAGGGAGGTCAACCCTCTTGGGATACATTCCTATGATAGCAGTGTTGGGCGGTTTTGGCGCTGACGTTGTGGCAGCGCTGCACCTCCTACGACTGGCGACGCCAGTATTGGGCAAAGGGAGAGTTTCCCTTTGTGATACCTGCGGCGACTGTCTTTGGTGGTTAACGTCCCAAGGTAGGACATCTCGGTGTATCTCTCGGGTGTGTTGCAGCCTTGGTGGATGCAAGGGTCCACGTCAGCCCTTAGGGCTTACGTGGGACTGGACTGGGAGCTGGGGCAGAGAAGTTGGGGCGGTTGGGCTGTTGGGGCAGTTGGGCCATCCAGAACACATCGGAACTAGTTCAAAGCAAGTTCAAAACGGGTTTGCTTACCCAAATTGATTCTCAAGTATGGAAATGTGAAAGAAAAATATGACATGGTCATGTGGAAAAATCACATCATATAAAGTTGAATCAACGATTATGATTTTGTAATTACCTATTTTAGTACTTTTTTCTTTTTTCTTCCTTTATTATCTGGTCCACCTTTTATGGTTATGATTTCTTACATGACCATGTTATTTATTTTTTTCACATAAGAGGATTCAAATTCATCAAATATAAATCATAAAGGGTGTGTATGATAATCTTCCATAATTATTATTATTATTTTCAATTTTTGTTCTTGGGAATAGAAATAGTGTTTGCCGAAATCAATTTATTTTTTTTTGTTCCCAAGAATGAATCGATTCAATTGCTGTGTTAGGAAGCAGAAAAAAGAATCAAAAATTTTGCTTTTTTGTTTCCTGGCACAAAATAAGAAACACTTTTCTCTATCAATCATTCTCCACCACTACCATCATCATCGCAACCACCACCATCCCGACATGACCCCACCGCCATCGTCGTCACCACCACAATGATGGCACTACTACCATCACCACCTCCACGTCATCACAACCATCACCAACATTATGCCACCGTCACCGTCACCATCATCATACTGCCACCACCTCCATGCCACCGCCATCACTACCACCACTACCACCATGTCACTGTCACCAACAATCACTATCATCGCCGCCACTACCGTCACCACCACCATCCTCACGCTACCACCACTGCAACCACCACTATCGTCACACCACCATCACCACACCGCCACCACCACTACTCTCATCATCGCTGCCACCACCACCATGCCACAATCATCACCACCATGGCACCATATCATATGAAAAGAAAATTCCGAAAAAAATTTATGCTTAATAGAAATGAATTTTTATTCTATTATTTGTAATGTTATCGAACACAATTCTCATTCTCGGAATAAAAATAGAACATGTATCAAACACACACAATTTTATTTCTCAGAAACTGCTCCAAGGCACAAAAATACCAATAATTCTTTGATATTATTTTCGTAAAAAACAACTATCGCCAAGCATGTATCATACGTTATTATATTTGTTTTAATCAACGTACAAGTTTTGATAACCGAATTTAAAAATTTAATTGAATCAAAAGAAATAATTTGCAAAACATGAAAAAATTCAACTGATTTGTTTTAGAGGAAGGATATTCTTACTACCAAATTTTTCTACTATCACTCTAATCACCATTGGATTCAAAAGTTGTTTTTTTTCTCTCTCTTAATTCAACTTTTCCTCTAATCCAATGGTGAATAGTTTGGGAGTGAAGTGGTAGTAGAAAAAATTGGTAGTATGAATATCCTACCCCTTTGTTTTAACTCAAACCATCGGAACTAGTTCAAAACGGGTTTGCTTACCCAAATTGATTCTCAAGTATGGAAATGGATCCTCTTATGTGAAAGAAAAATATGACATGGTCATGTGAAAAAATTACAACCATATAAAATTGAATCAATGATTATGATTTCGTAACTATCTATTTTAGTACTTTTTTTCTCTTTCTCTTCCTTTATTATCATTGGTCCACCTTTGTATAGTTATGATTCCTCACATGACCATGTTATTTTTTTTTTCACATAAGAGGATTCAAATTCATCAAATATAAATCATAAAGGGTGTGTAAGATAATCTTCCCATAATTATTATTATTATTTTCAATTTTTGTTCTTGGGAATAGAAATAGTGTTTGCCGAAATCAATTTATTTTTTTGTTCCCGAGAATGAATCGATTCAATTGCTGTGCTAGGGAGCAGAAAAAAGAATCAAAAAATTTTGCTTTTTTGTTTCCTGGCACAAAATAAGAAAAGCTTTTCTCTATCAATCATTCTCCACCACTACCATCATCATCGCAACCGCCACCATCCCGACATGACCCCACCGCCATCGTCGTCACCACCACAATGATGGCACTACTACCATCACCACCTCCACGTCATCACAACCATCACCAACATTATGCCACCGTCACCGTCACCGTCACCACCATCATCACTGCCACCACCTCCATGCCACCGCCATCACTACCACCACTACCACCATGTCACTGTCACCAACAATCACTATCATCGCGGCAGCCACTACCGTCACCACCACCATCCTCACGCTACCACCACTATCATCACACCACCATCACCACACCGCCACCACCACTACTATCATCATCGCTGCCACCACCACCATGCCACAATCATCACCACCATGGCACCATATCATATGAAAAGAAAATTCCGAAAAAAATTTATGCTTAATAGAAATGAATTTTTATTCTATTATTTGTAATGTTATCGAACACAATTCTCATTCTCGGAATAAAAATAGAACATGTATCAAACACATACAATTTTATTTCTCAGAAACTGCTCCAAGGCACAAAAATACCAATAATTCTTTGATATTATTTTCGTAAAAAACAACTATCGCCAAGCATGTGATCCCGGTGGACGACGAGGCCGAGGTGTCGCAGCGCCTTCTCGAAGCTTCTCACTCCGGCGATCTGAACATGGCCTTCAACTGCATTGTCGATCCCTCCGTCGACGTCAACTTCGCGGGCGCCGTCACCTTGAAGACCCGCTGCACCGACCTCATACTGCTCCCTGAATCCGCCAGCCAAGTCCGCGTCGAGTTTCAGGAAATCGTCACCGACGTCACGCCTCTGTTCCTCGTCGTCCATGCCGGCAACGCCAGCCTCGTCAGGAGGCTACAGGTAATGACACGCTCGTTACGACGTGATTGTTCAGATCGTGATCCAAGTTTCGGTTTTAACTTTTTCTGTTGAATTTTTTTTGAAAACTTTGCAGATTCAGGAAAAGTGACCATTTTGTCAGGTTTGGACAAAAAATTTACCTGCCACGCCAACAGTAAATTTTGCCAAAATGCCACGCGTCATAATTCGCTACTCAGGGTAGCGAATTATGCATGCAAGTAATTCGCTACACAGTATGGCGAAATATGCCACGTCAGTGACGATTTCCGGAAACTCGACGCGGACTTGGCTGGCGGATTCAGGGAGCAGTATGAGGTCGGTGCAGCGGGTCTTCAAGGTGACGGCGCCGGCGAAGTTGACGTCGACGGAGGGATCGACAATGCAGTTGAAGGCCATGTTCAGATCGCCGGAGTGAGAAGCTTCGAGAAGGCGCTGCGACACCTCGGCCTAGTCGTCCACCGGGATCAACTGCTTGGCGAAAAACACCGTCATTTGCGGCGGGGGCTAGGTTGGAGGTTTCAAGTTTTTGAGGTAGTGAGGGTGAGGATGCGCCACGCCCGAATCTCTCTCTCTTTGTTTGGACTCGAGACTCGAGAGAAGGAACTTGAAAGAAGTGAGCGCGAGAGATGAGACACAGAGAAAGAGTGAGGGAGTGACCGCATACTTATACTGTGGTGGACTTTATAACTGCTCTCAATATACCAATCCAAATTGCTTTTGAATTACCGCGGAAAAATAAATCAAAATAAATATAGTGGTTTAATTTTCTTACGTACGTTACATTGAGAATTGAATTCTTACGTTGTGACTCAAGTAATGGTGAGCCCCATATTAATTAAAAAGAGAAAAAGAAAAGAAAAATTTTGCACGTAATTTGAGGGATCATAACATGAGAATTGTATTCTTATGCAATATGAAAAAATGTTTTCCCATAAATATATTACAATTTCACTTTTTTATGGGAATAAAATCTATCATTTTAAAAGATATATGTTTATATTCTTTTAGATCCTAGCCATTAATTTTCTTACATCAACGGTTATAATTTATTGAATCAAAATTATTAATTAATTAATAATAAATTTGACCCATTAAATTCGACCCAATAGATTATAATAGTTGATGAACGAAAATCAACCCTTAAAATTTAAAAGGATATAAATCCTTTAAAAGGAATGACGTTTTTTCCATCATTTATTCATTTAATATGAATAAAATGCCCATAAGTATATCCCTTAAGTTATACATCATCTATATATAATTGGAAAAACTTCAAAAATCTCCTTATGAGTTTCTTTACAATTCTTCTATTCTTTTAAAAATTTAATCATTTATACTTTTATTTAAATTTTTTTGTCACTTTTATCTAATTTTATTTTTCATCCTAAACTAAAATTAACAGAGTTAATTTTTTTTAAAAAAATACAAAAACTACCTTTTACAGTGCTATCTAGAAGCACGACTCGTCGCACCAATGCTACACAACGTGTAAAACATTTATTTTTACAGCTGGTTGATTTCTGTGTTTGCGTAATATTACATTAATTTCTTATAAATAATTATTCAATGAAAATGGATTTACAGCTGGTTGATTTCTGTGTTTGCGTAATATTACATTTATTTCTTATAAATAATTATTCAATGAAAATGGATTATCTGGCATCCTGGCATAAGATTAAGAATATGAAAAAATAAAAAATAAAAACACCGTATGAATGAATTAAGTTGAAGACCGTTTTTTCACCAAATTTTTTTTTGAAGACTGTATCATGAGCAGTTTTATTTTTCTCAATCCGTTTTAAAAAAAAATTGGTAAAGAAATAATTTAATTATTTTATTTACCAGATTTAATAAACGATTTGATCCAGATAATCAAATTACTTTATTAATTCCGTTGGGTTTTATTTTGTCTTAAAAATCTAAAATTTAAACGTGCTTATCCCTAAAAATAATAATATGCATCAAATCGAACTTCAGTCCGTTTTTATTTTGCCATTAAAACCGAATCGAATTGAATTGTTTCCATTTTTTAAAATAATAATATAAAGCTAATCGAACTATCAATAAAATCGAACTGTATCATACGTTATTATATTTGTTTTAATCAACTTACAAGTTTTGATAACCGAATTTAAAAATTTAATTGAATCAAAAGAAATAATTTGCAAAACATGAAAAAATTCAACTGATCTGTTTTAGAGGAAGGATATTCTTACTACCAAATTTTTCTACTACCACTCTAATCACCATTGAATTCAAAAGTTGTTTTTTTTTTCTCTCTCTTCATTCAACTTTTCCTCTAATCCAATGGTGAATAGTTTGGGAGTGAAGCGGTAGTAGAAAAAATTGGTAATATGAATATCCTACCCCTTTGTTTTAACTCAAACCATCGGAACTAGTTCAAAACGGGTTTGCTTACCCAAATTGATTCTCAAGTATGGAAATGGATCCTCTTATGTGAAAGAAAAATATGACATGGTCATGTGAAAAAATTACAACCATATAAAATTGAATCAATGATTATGATTTCGTAACTATCTATTTTAGTACTTTTTTTCTCTTTCTCTTCCTTTATTATCATTGGTCCACCTTTGTATAGTTATGATTCCTCACATGACCATGTTAATTTTTTTCACATAAGAGGATTCAAATTCATCAAATATAAATCTTAAAGGGTGTGTAAGATAATCTTCCCATAATTATTATTATTATTTTCAATTTTTGTTCTTGGGAATAGAAATAGTGTTTGCCGAAATCAATTTATTTTTTTGTTCCCGAGAATGAATCGATTCAATTGCTGTGCTAGGGAGCAGAAAAAAGAATCAAAAAATTTTGTTTATTTGTTCCCTGGCACAAAATAAGAAACACTTTTCTCTATCAATCATTCTCCACCATTACCATCATCATCGCAACCGCCACCATCCCGACACGACCCCACCACCATCGTCGTCACCACCACAATGATGGCACTACTACCATCACCACCTCCACGTCATCACAACCATCACCAACATTATGCCACCGTCACCGTCACTGTCACCACCACCATCACTGCCACCACCTCCATGCCACCGCCATCACTACCACCATGTCACTGTCACCAACAATCACTATCATCGCCGCAGCCACTACCGTCACCACCATTATCCTCACGCTACCACCACTGCGACCACCACTATCGTCACACCACCATCACCACACCGCCACCACCACTACTATCATCATCGCTGCCACCACCACCATGCCACAATCATCACCACCATGGCACCATATCATATGAAAAGAAAAGTCCGAAAAAAATTTATGCTTAATAGAAATGAATTTTTATTCTATTATTTGTAATGTTATCGAACACAATTCTCATTCTCGGAATAAAAAATAGAACATGTATCAAACACACACAATTTTATTTCTCAGAAACAGTGCCAAGGAACAAAATGATTGTCATGCACACCCAAATTGATTCAGAATCAATTCTGATTCAGGAACAATTAGTAGTGGCAAATGAAATAGAGGCCTTCCAAGGGCCTTTGGCCTGACTCGTGAAGGGCTGGGCTTACATATTTAAAATTAGTTGTTAGAACCAGGTTTGTACTTGTATAAAAGCTCATTAAAAAAAATAGACTTCAGGCTCCAATTCAAAAGTCCGGCCTTAAAGCCTCTCACGCTGACCTAGTATACTAACTTTTTATTTTATTTTTTTTACACTACTCATATAGCCCTCTCTTTCTCTCCTCTACCAATTTCATCCCATTTTATTGGTTAAACTGACTTGTTGAATGATTTTGTTCTATATTATGTAATTTGGATATACATTGAATTTATGAATCTTTGTTAAATTATTAGCGCTATTGTCGTATATTCTGTTTGGATAAATTTTTGTTGTCTTTTATTTTTTAACGAGCTAAACTAGACTTTTATTTTTTTAAATAAGTCAGGTCACAAGCCGATAATTATATTTATAACGGATAACAGGCTAGATTAGACTGATATATTTAAAAACAGACTTGACCTTTTAAGACTAAAGCTCAGCTCGACTTGGCCCTTTAACACCCTAAGAAACAATAAAGCCAATTTGAATAAAGTAAAACAATTATATTCTTTAAAGTGAACTAATTTAAAACAATTTGGTTGGGTTGAAAGAAATCGATTCGGTCGAACCATACGCACCCTTATTTATAATGAAAGACCAAACTGGATACAATTATACCCACCCGATTTAATGGTTTATTTAATAAGCACTTGAATAAAGTATGAATTTTATAGTTTATTTTAAAATTGAATTGTGTGTATTACAATTATTTTATTTTTTAATCATAGTTATTTTTTATAATTTTTATTTATTAAGTAGTTATATGCTAGACTAGAGTATTAGCCCTTAAATCAAAGTTATAAAAACTGACCTGGTTATCGAACCGGTCGGACTGCTGGATTACTGGGTCACTGGTTTAACCAGTAGGTAACTGGTTCAACCGCAAGATCGGATTTATATATATATATATATATATATAAATTTTTAATTTGAGGATATTGAAACTAATAAATAAAACTAAAGTTGCATACATGTTAATAGAAGAAAAAGTGATACATCAAAAAAATATGAAAATATAAAAGTCAATTCGAGATTATTAAATTTTCTTTTTTCTTTAAATGAATCCTTTGAGCTTCCGATGCAATTTATATGTACTAATTAAATAATTTATTTATTTATTTATAGAAAATTAAAAAGTCTTCTAGCTGTAGTCAACCTGGGCAAAAATCAAAACCATCATTTCTTTTTGTTTACATCAGCGTAGAAAGTAGGTTCGCAGCGCTTTCTCCCTCGCCTTTCCCATTCTTCCGTATTTCGATGTACTTTATTTTTCTTTTCTTTTATGGTTAGAGCAAAGAAAACTTTAAATTGAGATCTGAATAATGATGGTAGTACTTTTGCAATGGCGAACAGCTCGTTTGATCTTCTTGACTCATCCCTCGCAATGCATATCCAATTTAAAAATGATAGGGACGGGTCTGTCGTCTTTCTTGGCTTCCCGTCGGGCTTTTTCTCTGTCCCATTCTTCGCCTGTTCTTTTTGCTGCCATGGATCTAAATATGTTATTTTTATGTTTCTTCATCTATCGATGGTCGAGTTTTCTTCTTCTTTGTCTATCACGGATCTTTAAGGATGTCCATAAGAGATATGGGTAAAGCCACCGGGTTGATTTGTTTGACACGCAATTCACCGATTTTACTAATAACCGGCTAGTTCAACCCGATTCACACTGGTTCACTTGCATATTCGGTCCTTGGTGTTAACCGGACCGGTTACACTGCCGGTTTACCGGTTTCTTGTTCCAACCAGCAGGGCCGGCCGATTTTTATAACACTGCCTTAAATAACTCATTCTTTACTCCCCATCAGATGATGAAAAAATTGTCTTTGTCCCAAAATACCTTATCTCCCTAAAAAAAGAACTAATTCATGTGTTGAAGTGCAATCTCTAAAAATATGGGATTAAATCTTAATGATGGTAATTTTAACACGACTCATTAACACAACACGAACACAATACGAAAAGTTTGTGCTTGAGTCAATCCATTTTCAAATTTGTGTTGGAAAAAATTGACACAAGAAATTTGTGTCAAGTCGTTGTCAACCCATAAACACGAAATTAACCCATATTAATATTATTTGTGTCGTGTTGTATCATATCAACCAGCATAATAAACGGCACACTTTGAGGTTGACAAGTTATTCATGTCATCTCATATAATAACCCGAAAAATTTAATTACATTAATTATGGATTAATGTGTAATTAGAAAGTTAATTAGATAAAAAGTATAATTTAGAGCTAAGTCACTTTTTGGGGTAAAAGTGCAAATAATAAAAGTTTAAGGTAAAAGTACAAGTATACAAATTTTGTGAGACCTTAAAATAAATTAAGTGTGCTACACCTTATCTAAACCCAATGGCTAAAAATCAAAAGTTGAATGACCTAAGCCATTGGTTGTGATAAAAGGGCATAAGTGGGGCAAAATAGTCATTTCTCACTCAAGATATTTTAAATCAAAGACCAACTCACCTTTTCTCTCTCCTAACTTCCCCTCATCCTTTCATTCCCAAGGCTCACTTTCTCTATTTCTTCTTTCTTGCTTATTCGACCAAGAACTATAACAAGACAAGGGTTTCTTTCTCCTTCCTTCTTCATCTTCTATGAAATGCTTCACCTCTTGCCCTAAAACCCCACCTAACTTGAAGAAAACCTAGAGGACCACATTTTTGCTCCATCCTTCAAGGGTTGTGCGCCATTTTGAGAGGAAGAAAATGGAGGTTTTCCTCCATTAAAGTTTAGAGCTTCATCTTTCTTCACACCTTAAAGTGTTTGAGGTAAGAACCATGGGTACTTTAATCCTTCTTAAAGTTTCTTAAAAGACATGGATTTTGTGATTTAGGGTTCAAGTTATAAATTGGGGCATTTCTTATTAACTTGGATAAATGATGAAATTAATGCTATGTGTATGTATATTTGGTGTAGGAATATTAGTTCTAGTGTGGATTTGTTAGTGGAACCACCCTTAAACCCATTATTAGGTTAGGGCTTGAGCTTTAGATTCCACCAATTTTTTATTTATTTTTTTGGTACTAAGATTCCACCAATTTTGGGATAAGAGAATATTTCCTTGTAATTGATATTGTGGAATGTTGAGTTGGTAAAATTGTGTATTGACTTTGGTATTGAAAGATTTAATTGCCTTAGAATAGGTGATTGCTGATGATTTTGTACTTGGTTGGCCTTGGAACTTAGAGCAAAAAGACTTGAAAAGCAATCTTCAAAGGTAAACTTTTGGACCTTGGGATTAATCTCACTTATTGTTCCACTATACCCCTTGTTGGGGTAATGGTTATTGTAACACCTTGATGCACCCCGGGTATTGTAACAGCCCGTTATACACCGGTATTGTTAACATTAATTATGATATTAAGCGCAGTTACAATCACAGCAATTCATTTATAAAAATGTGAATAAACTTTTTCCGATTATTACGCGAACAGTTAAAACATAAAAAGCGTAATAATTAAAAGTTGTGATCGTAACTGAAACACTAGCGGAAGAATTACTTAAACTATTTATACACTTTTTACTACATATTAGACACTAAGGGGTTCCCATAAACCACTTAGCCAATTCCTCACTTTTTACGTTTTTACCAACTTAACCAGATTCACTAATTAATTTTTCTGCGAACACAAAACAAAAATCCAAACCTAGACTCCAGGTTATCCTTTTTCCTTATTCAATTAAATTTCTAACAAGCTATCACACACTCGATTCCGAGCTCGTTAGCTCCGGTTATCGCCGTTTGAAGTTGGACAAACAACATTGCCCACCAACTCCAAAACAGCCCAAAACCTCCAATCTTCACAGAATATTCTGCACCTAACCACAAGACCACTGTCTCTCAAACTTTTACACCATAGACTAGACACCTCAAACTTCGATTCGATATATAGTATGCTTAATTTGACCAAGTAACGAAGCGGGAATTAATTTCCCAACACAGACCCGAATCTGCCCACTGGTACTGGCTAGAACAGGGCAGATTGTGCCATCAGCCACCATGGGTTGCGCACACCACCAATGATTCTAGGATTTTGACACAACATAGGGGGCATCTTAAACTTCAAAATGACGTATGGCACGTCCCAATAGGACCACTATGGAGAGAGATATGCTCTCCCGAAGTTCACCCAAAAACTGCCAATTCTACAGAAATTTCGCCAGAGTTTCCTTTGTATTTCATAAAATCCCCAAATTTGCATAAGCTGTTTAACACCACAATTATACCTGAAATCCAGCAAAATCCAATGGGTGGCAGACACAAGGACCAACAACGCCTTGGGGCACTTACAACCCAATCCAATTTACACTTAAAACATAAGCAGTTCACTTTCAAATCTTTTAAAGTTTCAATCACTAACCTTCAATTTCATGCATATATCATCATACAGATAATCATAAACCTAAAATAGGCCTAAAGCCTTTCCATCATAATAAAAGCATACATCCATGGTATATTCACAATACTGAATTACAATTACACTTACAACTTTAACTTCAATGTACAATAATCCATATATTACAACTTTACTTAACAAATGAATTCATAACTAAAATGACAAATATGATACACTGAAGCAAACTATGCATAACTACTCCACTCATCATCATGCGGGCTTCTTGCCCGCTGCTCCATATCCACTGGTACATCCTGAAATAAATGCCCCGAGACGGGGTGAGATATACGGATATATTTCAGTAACCAAGAGGTTCTGGAGAAAACTCCACCCAATGGTTCACTTCGATGTATATCAATAATATAAAACAACATCACTGTTATAAAATGGGATAAAGCAAGGGATTTAGAGAAAGGGGGTAATATCAGAAAACAACTACGACATGCGGGAATGGTAGCTACCAATACCACGCCATATCCTCAGCTATACGCCTATGGGTACTACCCCTGGCGTGTTCAAAGAACAACCCACCAAGGTACCACTTCCAACCATATACACCCGAGACAACCTAGTGTGCTCCTATCCGGATAACACACCACGACCCTGGGTCAACTGGAACTCCCTCTCGGAGACCTATCCAGTGGCAGTCCGGAAAACTTGCCCGAAGGCTAAAAATATCTACTGGCCAGAGATCTGGTACATAAGTACCCACTGTGATAATGCATATGCATGCTCATGCTGTTCTACACTACTCATACACACTTCCTACCATCACCCTCAACGGGTATGGTGGAACACAAACAGGGGAACAAGCCCCAGTACCAAGAGGTTACCTTTCTTTTTATCCGTCCACTGAGCTCCGCAGAACTCCACTTATAGCTTGATACACAGGAATGCCTACATAGAGGTCAGTTCCACACACTTAGAACTTTAAACAACACTTGAATTTCACAAAACACGTGTAAATCACATCACTTACCTCAATCCACTTGGTCCAGGACCAAGGGCAATCCACTGTTTCACTGTTCCGGTTTTAAATCCACGTACGGCAACCTATACAACCATGTATAGCCGTCAGTTTCAGTCAAAACACGACAAAACGTGAAAACGTCAAATCCTCACCTCACCGCTATGTAGGGTTCGGCCATATCAGTGTCTTTTTAGAATTTATTTTTCTAAATTTTCTTTCTCATTTTATTACACTCACTTAGGTTACCAAAAGGCTAGTTCTCTCGCCGTTTTTTTGTTTTACGACTTTTACGCAACGTTTTGCGAAATATAACACTTTAGGCACATTAGGCCAATTTTAACACTTATTATTTTTGCATTGATCCTTCCACATGCCAATCACCACACAACCCATCTAATGACTTTTTCAACACACAACACATCACCAAAATTTTCCAAAACATCATTTACTCACTTATACATAAATGGCTGAATTCTATGTTTAGCCAAACCAATGATTTCCACTCAATTCCCATGGTCCACACCTCACACAATCACTTCATATCATCATATAATCACACTACAATTCACCATACCACACATTAACACAAAATTCAAAATTCCATTTCATGCACTCAAATTTTTCTAAGTTAAATTTCACCATTTTTCGCTTAAAATTTGCATTGCATTTCTAGCATTAATACATCATTCTAGGACATTATCATCTAATAGACATTTTCCATTTGAGCTCTCTAACACAACATATCACAAAATCCCTCTTTAGGGTCCATAATCCAAATTCAAAAATCCACCAATGAAATGTTGAAATAACTTACCCAATTGCAAGGTATATGGCTCCTCCTAAGCATACTCCACCATTGGAGCATGAAAAAGCTTCATGAACACAAAAAATCTCACCAAAACCACAACTGAAATGGGGCTAGATCTCCTCACACACTCATTTTCAAGGCTAAACAAGGCAACCAATGGATTCAGGAGGTGTTTTCCATCAAGATTCAAGACAAGAATCATTGAATTCGGTGGAGAAATGGCCAAGTTATGGCCAAAGGAAATTTTTGCTCAAGAATGGTGGGGAAGGCTGTCCATGCGCAAGAGAGGAGAGAGAGAAGGGAGGGGAGGGGTGATGAATAGTGATTTGGGGTGTTTTTAATTGACTTTAATTGGAAACGGGTCCCACGCGATTTAAAACTCATCCGAATTTCCCTCCGATCTCACTAAACGTCCACAAACTTAAAAACTATTTAGAAATTCTAATTTTTAATATCAACTAAAATCCTTTAATTATACTCACTCAGATAAATCCGGAACTTTCCGGTTGTTCGGAAAATCACTGCTTTAAGCTACAGCGCGCTCCGTTGGCACGCTTCCACAAATTGACCTAAATTAATCAAATATTACCAGAAATCATATTTATTATTTCTATGGACCATTTAAAATTCATATTTGGAACCTAGAGCTCAAAATTCCACTGGCACGTTTTACGGTGCAATCTGACTGCGGTATTTTTACCCGCGAAAAACATTATTCACTGATTTTTCTGAAACTTGCCTGTCCACTCAATTTTTCGTTCTGAATCCATTTCCAGGCTTATTTTTATCATCTGAGACCTTCTGCTCAATTTTTATCTTCCTAGGGTTGCTTGTTGGCTAATTACCGTTTTGCCCTTTCTTTGTATTTTGGCCTAATCTTTGGGATTTTCACTAATCCATCACTTAATTACTCACTTAATACTTTAATTACTTAATTTAGAATTTTGAAGTGTTATAATCACCCCACCTTTTAGAATTTTGTCCGCAAAATTACATCTTAACGGTCCCGTAACACGGGGTGTAATCGAAAATCTCATTTCTGTGGTATCCATGATTACTGAGTCCTTCACAAACTTGATAACTTCGAGTATCTGGCCCCTTAACTCATTATATCTTTCACTGTTTCCTTAAACCATTGTTGCTTTTTCACTCACTGTAATTCATCATATACTCATTTTACACTTGTCATTTATGGCACCACGACCTTCAATTCGCAATACTTTAAGCTCTTCACGGCTTACGGTTACACTTTCACCAATTCATCGGTAATAGACGACCACATTACAATTTGTCTGTCTCACTTCATCTCATTTTCATCTTCATCTGTCTTTCTGACCCAATGTCGTTCCCAAACATCTCTAGTTGTTTCCATAATAGACTCTAACTGTTTTCATGTATCTTCACACTTTCTTTAGCACTTAACTCTTTTCGTTGTCCTCACTGTTTCAACCATACTCAGACATACTAGTCCTTTCCGTTACTATTACTACTCTTATGATTTAGTTGTTTTCTTAGCTTTCACCGAAGCACATCCTTTCTAGTTTCCAGGGCACTTTGTCGTTTCTTATGATTTCGACTCACATTAAATTCTATACTCATATACTTTATTTTTTCTTGTCACGTGTCTTTACCTCTTCTTAGGTACTCATAACCATATCTTTCTCTTCATGATACGAAATTTACAATCCTCACAATAGTTTATATTTCCGATTAACCTTTTAAGGTCTTTTAACCACCCACACTCCTGAATCTTTCCATCTAGTAGTCATATTCATAATTTACTTCCACTGTTACTCTTTTCATTAACTGAAACATCTCAACTTTATCAACTCAGTCAGCTCAATTCTATACTCAGACCTCTTGTAAGAACCCGCACCGTTAATTAAGGTAATTAGTGAATTAATTATGATAATTAGGAAATAATTCCATAATTGACTCTAATAATTATTAATGGGCTTAGATAATTATATTGAGTGAGTAAAAATGCTGAAAGTCGCTTTTCGGAAGAAAAGCGCAGATACCGGTTCTGCTACTCGGTATAAATGCGTACCGGAAAAGTATCCCGGAAAATTATAATGAATGCATGATAATTACTAGAATATTAGGTAGGACTTGTAAAACAAGTTTCAAGTCAAAACGACGTAATCTGATGCCAGAACTGATACTGGCTATGGAAAAGCGCGTACCGGAAAGGTGCTCCGAAAAATAAAATAAAAATATGACAAATCTTAGAAAAATGCGTAGGTCTAGAATCCGAAGTTTGGGATCAATATCTTTTACTTTGCGATTAAGGCTTATACTGCGCGATTGTGGCTTGTGCCTATAAATAGACACATTTAGTGGGCTCACAACCCTAGGCAGCCACCATCATACGTGAGAGGCTGAATTTGCTGAGTGTGGGCACTGTTTCATTGCTCTCTTGCCTTCTTCTTCTTCTTCTTCTTCTTCTTCTCCTTCTTCTCTTCTTCTTTCTTCACCATTCCTCCTTCCAAGCAACTAGAGTGTGTCTTGGGTGAGGGTGGTGCAACCTTTTCTGAGTTGAGAAGGCTGTGTGTGTGAGGTGAGTGAGCTGAACTTGAAGCTTTAGTGATGGCTACTTTGTGGTAGTCATTGTAAGCTTCAAAGAGCCTTCTTGTGGTGCAAGAACCCACCTTGAAGTGCCATTTTCGTGCTCCTACTTAGGCTGAGTGTGAAGTGTCTTGAGAGGGCTCCAAGAGCACAACTTGCCTCTGTTTTGAACTTTGGTAAGTTACCCCACCATGATCATGAGTTTATAATGCTTAAAGTTGATGTCTTGACCATGTTTAATGAGTAAACAAGAGGGTATAAAGTATATGAACCTAAAATGAACTAAAGATGCATGCTTTAACGTGTACATGTGTTAAAAGTTGGACCTTTGGGATGGATATTCACGAAATGCAGAAACTGCATTCTGTCGTGAGATATCCGGATATTCGTCGAACAGATATCCGGATATCAGTATCCGGATATGATATCCGGATATTGATATCCGGATATGGGATCTAGGTATCCGGATATGACATATCCGGATATGTCCAGTATGATATCCGGATATGGCATATCCGGATATGCCCCTTCTGATATCCGGATATCCTGGGTTCTGCGCAGACAGTAGCTGTTCTGTATGAACAGTAAGCTATTGGGTGTGTGTGGACCCTAGTTTAAGGAAGTTGGACTTCTATAATAAATGGACTAAGTCAGAATCACATGATTAAGGGCTTATGGCTTTGTTGGAAGCCTTAAGACGTAAAACGTAAAAGAAAGGCGTAGTCTTTAAAGTTGAGATGCATTTATATTGACTTAATATGGTCCATATCAGATTGTGATACTGCTGGTTGAGGACTAGTGAGTGGTTGGACTCTTGGCTTGGATAGCTAGCTTGCAAGGTAAGCTTTCGTGTCCTCGGTTTAGCCATTTTGATGTTCCACCATGTCCCATGGGGATAGGTATTATGCATGCTGTGTTACATGCTTTGATTATTTTGAAATGCTGTTGAGCTGTTTATATGTAATGAGCTATTATGATATGCATGTGGTGTCCACCTATACGGTAAGCCTGAGTATGTAGTACATACAAGATGGTGAGGCTGTGGTGAGGTACAGGTAGCGTCCTGGTACTCATGTAGGCATAGACGTATTCCTACATTTCTCTGGCCAGTAGATTTGATATGCACACATGACATGATTAATTGCTGCATCGCATAGTTTTGGAACTTATATTGTAAATACTGTTTTTGGAACTTATATTACACATGTAAGTGAGCTTGGGGTGGAGACTCCTTGAGGACCCCTTGTCTTACTGAGATTTCTTGTTAGAGATCTCACCCCACGTTTGGGGACGCTTATTTCAGGGTCAGGTAATGTTGAGGGCTCAGGTGGCAGGAGGCCAGAGTTGAGCTGATATTCTGATATGCTGTCTTGCTGGATTGCTGTTATGTTTTCTGCTTATTTATGTTAAGTTTATGTTGAGACTATTTGTGGGCATTGTTGCCTTATTTGGTGAGCATGGGGTTTGTCCATGCCACATGATTGTGTTATTGTCCTTTTATTGTTAATGTTGTAATTAATGTATCAGGATTTTGACCCAGGCTACTTGTGTAGTCCTGCGGTTCTAGATACACACATTATATTTATGTACGAGGTATTCAGTTAGTTGTCTTGCAATTTACATACAGGCAGTATTTTTATGAAAATGATTAAGTAATCAAGTTGGTTAAGTTAATGACGTCATAATTGAATTAAAGAAAAAGTTATTCCGCATTTTAATTAAGCGTGGCTTAATACGATAGTGTGTTAACAGACCGGGTTAACACGGGCTGTTACATTTTATGGTATCAGAGCACTTTCTAGGGAAAAGCCTGTATGTATTGCAATAACTTAGGATGAGTCGTTGCGTGTCTACCTTGTGTTCTCTCTGACTGGTGTGTGTAATGATAATGCATATGTGACCACATGGCGTGGGCCTGATCAACTCGTTCTTTGTGTAACTTGTGCAGAGTCATGGTGCCGCCAAGGAGGAACACGAGTACTAGCGAGGATCAATCGGATCCTGTCCTGGCTGCATTGGCTGAGATGCAGGCGGCCCGACTAGCCGACCAGGAAGCCACGAGGCTGGCGAACCGGGCAATGCTGGACGCAATTAGAGATGCGAATCGGCAAACCACGGCAGAGGTTCTGGAGGAGAACCGGATGGCCAACATGACGATGATGAGGGTCATGTTGGAGGAGTTGAGGGCTGGTCCTGCTGCTGGCCAGGGTCCTCCACCACCTCCACCGCCGCCACCGCCTCCACCTCCGCCTAGTCAACAGGAGGACACCCAGAGCCAGATGGGTGAGGGTAGTCATTTGACGGGGGCTATGCAGACTATCCCCGTACTTGCTGAGGATCGTGACGAGATCGATCGCCGGCTGAATGCTTTCCGCAAGCATAAGCCACCTACCTTCGACGGATCATATGATCCCATTGCTGCTGCCAGATGGCTACAGGCGCTGGACAAGATTTTCCGGATCATGCAGTGCACCGATCCGCAGAAGCTGTTGTTCGCCACGTACATGCTGGAGGGCGAGGCCCATGAGTGGTGGACCAACCTATCTCAGGCCTACGAGATGCAGGGTCATGTGATGACGTGGCCATTCTTCGAGGAGAGCTTCTTGGGCCAGTACTTTCCTTACGACTCTCAGGAGAGGAAACAGGGAGAGTTTGACCGATTGGTACAGGGCTCGTTGTCTGTTGACGAGTACCTGGCCAAGTTTAATGAGCTGGTGAAGTTTTCACACTTCAGGATGGCGAGGCCTACTCCTACATTTTTGGCTGCCAAGTTCCGGAGGGGACTTAATGAGGATATTGCTGGACATCTCGCTGGTTCTGCTTCGAGAGACTTCGGAGCATTGGTGCAGCAGTGCCGCGACATCGAGGACTACTGCCAGGCGAGTCAGGCCAAGAGGGCCAAGGTTGAGGTGCCACAGAGCGCTGGTGGTTCTACTCCCTGGAAGAACAAGAAATTTGCCAACAAGGGCAAGGGTAAACCACCGTTGGCGGCTAAGCAAGCGCCAAATCAGTTCAGGAAGACTGCTGCTTCGGGGAACGCCGCTAGACCTCCTGCTCCCAGATGTTCTGGATGCGGGAAGTCACATTTTGGGCCGTGCTCTACCGGTCAGCTGATTTGCTTCCAGTGTGGCAAGGAGGGCCACTACTCGAGAGATTGCCCGACGGCGAGAGTTGCTGCAGTGCAGGCTGTGCCATTGCAGATGGTTCCTACTGGGGCACCAGCCGTGCCACCTACCACCGGACGAGTCTACACACTTGATCGTCAGCAGTCGGACAGAGCTCCGAACCTGGTCAGAGGTACTGTTACCATTGGTGGATCAGCTATTGATGTTTTATTTGATTCCGGGGCAACGCACTCTTTTGTTGCTACCCCTATTGCTGTGGGGCTTGAGTTGCCCAGTGATGTGCTTTCTCCACCGATGCGGGTTACCACCGCCACCGGAGAAAAATGTTTGACCTCCACTGTTCATCGCGATGTAGCGTTTCAGTGGGATGGCCGTGACTTCTTGGTAGATCTGATAGGATTACCGATGGCCAACCTTCAAATTATTCTGGGCATGGATTGGTTGTCCAGAAACTGTGCAATGATTGACTGTTGTGCCAAGAAAGTGGTGATGTCTCCGGGTGGGTCCACAGCCAGTTCCTCACCGTTCATTTCAGTCCTGCAGGCGAGGAGGGCCTTGAGAGCAGGGGCATTTGGCTATGTCATGTTGGGAGGTTTGGTGAGTGGGACACAGGAGGATCTCACTGGCATTCCTGTGGTGAGGGAATTCCTCGAGGTGTTTCCTGAGGAGATTCCTGAGTTTCCACCACAGAGGGAGATAGAGTTCTCCATTGACTTATTGCCTGGTGTGGGGCCTATATCGTTGGCTCCATACCGGATGTCGCCACCAGAGTTGGCGGAGCTGAAGAAGCATATCGAGGAGCTTTCGGCAAAAGATTTTATTCGGCCGAGTGTGTCTCCCTGGGGAGCACCGGTCATATTTGTGAAAAAGAAAGATGGGACCATGCGGTTGTGCACCGATTACAGACAATTGAACAAGGTGACAATCAAGAACAAGTACCCTCTTCCACGCATTGATGATTTGCTGGATCAGCTCAGGGGTGCTTGCGTGTATTCCAAGATCGATCTCCGGTCCGGTTATCATCAGATACGGGTAAAGCCGGAGGATGTCCCAAAGACAGCATTTCGCTCGAGGTACGGGCACTACGAGTACTTGGTGATCCCGTTTGGACTCACCAATGCACCCGCAGTGTTCATGGACTACATGAACAGGATCTTCCAGCCGTACCTAGATCAGTTTGTGATCGTCTTCATTGACGACATCTTGATCTACTCCAAGACGGAGGAGGAGCATACCGAGCACTTGAAGATTGTGTTGCAAGTGCTAAAAGAGAAAAAGCTATATGCTAAGCCGTCGAAATGTGAGTTCTGGCTCAAGGCGGTTAAATTTCTGGGTCATGTAATTTCTGCTAATGGAGTTGCTGTTGATCCTAACAAGATTGAGGCCGTGATGGACTGGGAGAGGCCCAAGACGGTTACAGAAGTGAGAAGCTTCTTGGGTTTGGCAGGTTACTATCGGAGGTTCATAGAAGGATTCTCCAAGATGGTGCTACCGATGACTCGCCTTACCCGAAAGGAGACTCCATTCGTGTGGACACATGAGTGTGAGGAGTGTTTCCAGGAGTTGAAAGAGAGACTGACTACTGCTCCTGTGTTAGTCCTTCCTGATCCTGCGGAGCAATTCGAGTTATACTGTGATGCCTCTGGTAAAGGACTTGGCTGTGTACTGATGCAGAAAGGGAAAGCGGTTGCTTACGCTTCAAGACAGTTGAAACCTCATGAGGAGAACTACCCGACTCACGACTTGGAGTTGGCAGCCATCGTTTTTGCTTTCAAGATTTGGAGGCATTACTTGTTTGGCATGAAGTTTGCTGTATTCAGTGATCACAAGAGCCTGAAGTACCTGTTTGACCAGAAGGAGTTGAACATGAGACAACGAAGATGGATGGAGTTCTTGAAGGACTACGACTTTGAGTTGAGGTACCATCCTGGCAAGGCCAATGTGGTAGCCGATGCCTTGAGTCGGAAATCCGTGAGCTTATCCAGTTTAATGATGAACGACTACGAGGTGATCGAGAAGTTCAGAGACTTGAGAGTGAACTCCTTGTTTGGGGGTGCACTGCTTGAGTTAGAAACAGCAGAAGTGATTAATGAGCTGATGGAAAAGATCAAAGAGGCGCAAGTGCAAAGAGAGTGCCTTGATTACGTAAAGAACCAGGACGGTGTGTCTTGGAACGAGGATGGATTGCTGTTGTTCCAGAAGAGGATTGTTATTCCTCGAGGGCCATTGACCGAAGAGGTTATGACAGAGGCTCATAAAGGCCGGTTCACTATCCACCCTGGTGCCACAAAAATGTACCAGGACTTAAAAAAGAATTTTTGGTGGCCGGGCATGAAGAAGGACATAGCGGTCTACGTGTCCAAGTGTTTGATATGTCAGAAAGTGAAGATCGAGCACCAGAAACCGTCTGGTAAACTTCAACCTCTGGAGATTCCACAGTGGAAGTGGGAGAGTATTTCCATGGACTTCGTGGTGGGATTGCCCAAAACTCAGGCTGGTTGTGACTCTATCTGGGTCATTGTGGACAGATTGACCAAGTCTGCCCATTTTCTTCCAGTGAAGGTGAGCTTCACTACAGAGCAGTTGGCCAAACTATATGTCCGTGAGATTGTGAGGCTTCACGGGGTGCCCGAGAGTATCATCAGTGATAGGGACCCGAAGTTCACATCTCGGTTCTGGGAGGCGCTGCAGGAGGCTTTCGGTACGCAGTTGAGATTGAGTACCGCCTATCACCCTCAGACTGACGGACAGACTGAGCGGACCATCCAGACATTGGAGGACATGTTGAGAGCTTGCACGTTGGAGCAGGGTTCTGCATGGGATAGGTACCTTCCGTTGGTTGAATTCTCGTACAACAACAGTTTTCATGCTAGTCTGGGCATGGCACCCTACGAGGCGCTGTATGGTAGGAGGTGTCGGACTCCTACCTGCTGGTCTGAGGTTGGAGATAAAGAGCTATTCGGCTTGGACTTTGTCCAAGATACTACCCTACAGATCCAGATGATCAGGGAAAAGTTGAAGCAGGCGCAGAATCGTCAGAAGAGCTACTACGATGTCAAGCATCGACCACTGGAGTTCAGTGAGGGTGAGCACGTGTTTGTGAAACTTTCACCTGTCACCGGTGTTGGACGGGCACTCGGCGTGAGGAAGTTGAGCCCGCGATTCATTGGGCCCTACCAGATCCTTGGTAGAGTAGGACCAGTTGCCTATCGACTCGCCTTACCTCCGAACCTAGCCAACATCCACGACGTGTTTCACGTGTCTCAGCTTCGAAAATACATAGCAGACCCTTCGCACGTGGTGCAGCCGGATGACGTGGAGGTTCGGGAGAACCTAAAGACTCCCGTCGGACCACTCAAGATTCTCGATCGAGGCGAGAAACAGCTTAGGAGCAAGATCATTCCGATGGTCAAGGTGCAGTGGACTGGGCGTAGTCCCGAGGAGTGTACCTGGGAGCGAGAGGATGAGCTTCTCCGACAGTATCCCGACTTTCGAGACAGGTATGTTTCTGATTTTGAGGACAAAATCCTTAAAAAGGTGGGGTGAATGTAAGAACCCGCACCGTTAATTAAGGTAATTAGTGAATTAATTATGATAATTAGGAAATAATTCCATAATTGACTCTAATAATTATTAATGGGCTTAGATAATTATATTGAGTGAGTAAAAATGCTGAAAGTCGCTTTTCGGAAGAAAAGCGCAGATACCGGTTCTGCTACTCGGTATAAATGCGTACCGGAAAAGTATCCCGGAAAATTATAATGAATGCATGATAATTACTAGAATATTAGGTAGGACTTGTAAAACAAGTTTCAAGTCAAAACGACGTAATCTGATGCCAGAACTGATACTGGCTATGGAAAAGCGCGTACCGGAAAGGTGCTCCGAAAAATAAAATAAAAATATGACAAATCTTAGAAAAATGCGTAGGTCTAGAATCCGAAGTTTGGGATCAATATCTTTTACTTTGCGATTAAGGCTTATACTGCGCGATTGTGGCTTGTGCCTATAAATAGACACATTTAGTGGGCTCACAACCCTAGGCAGCCACCATCATACGTGAGAGGCTGAATTTGCTGAGTGTGGGCACTGTTTCATTGCTCTCTTGCCTTCTTCTTCTTCTTCTTCTTCTTCTTCTCCTTCTTCTCTTCTTCTTTCTTCACCATTCCTCCTTCCAAGCAACTAGAGTGTGTCTTGGGTGAGGGTGGTGCAACCTTTTCTGAGTTGAGAAGGCTGTGTGTGTGAGGTGAGTGAGCTGAACTTGAAGCTTTAGTGATGGCTACTTTGTGGTAGTCATTGTAAGCTTCAAAGAGCCTTCTTGTGGTGCAAGAACCCACCTTGAAGTGCCATTTTCGTGCTCCTACTTAGGCTGAGTGTGAAGTGTCTTGAGAGGGCTCCAAGAGCACAACTTGCCTCTGTTTTGAACTTTGGTAAGTTACCCCACCATGATCATGAGTTTATAATGCTTAAAGTTGATGTCTTGACCATGTTTAATGAGTAAACAAGAGGGTATAAAGTATATGAACCTAAAATGAACTAAAGATGCATGCTTTAACGTGTACATGTGTTAAAAGTTGGACCTTTGGGATGGATATTCACGAAATGCAGAAACTGCATTCTGTCGTGAGATATCCGGATATTCGTCGAACAGATATCCGGATATCAGTATCCGGATATGATATCCGGATATTGATATCCGGATATGGGATCTGGGTATCCGGATATGACATATCCGGATATGTCCAGTATGATATCCGGATATGGCATATCCGGATATGCCCCTTCTGATATCCGGATATCCTGGGTTCTGCGCAGACAGTAGCTGTTCTGTATGAACAGTAAGCTATTGGGTGTGTGTGGACCCTAGTTTAAGGAAGTTGGACTTCTATAATAAATGGACTAAGTCAGAATCACATGATTAAGGGCTTATGGCTTTGTTGGAAGCCTTAAGACGTAAAACGTAAAAGAAAGGCGTAGTCTTTAAAGTTGAGATGCATTTATATTGACTTAATATGGTCCATATCAGATTGTGATACTGCTGGTTGAGGACTAGTGAGTGGTTGGACTCTTGGCTTGGATAGCTAGCTTGCAAGGTAAGCTTTCGTGTCCTCGGTTTAGCCATTTTGATGTTCCACCATGTCCCATGGGGATAGGTATTATGCATGCTGTGTTACATGCTTTGATTATTTTGAAATGCTGTTGAGCTGTTTATATGTAATGAGCTATTATGATATGCATGTGGTGTCCACCTATACGGTAAGCCTGAGTATGTAGTACATACAAGATGGTGAGGCTGTGGTGAGGTACAGGTAGCGTCCTGGTACTCATGTAGGCATAGACGTATTCCTACATTTCTCTGGCCAGTAGATTTGATATGCACACATGACATGATTAGTCTAAACACCACACTCATCAATGTCCTCCATATCGAGGACTCATGCTGTAATATTTTCACCCACTAACTACTTTACACACGACTTTCATTCCACTCCGATGTTACAACTTAACCTTATGTTCCACTCATTTATACCTCTTTCTCGTAATCATCACCATTTAATCCTGGATGTCAAACTCAAAACACTTTTACTTTACAGCTTTACTCACTTCCACTAAACACTTTGGAACGAATCAATTTCCGACCCACTTCACTATTAACTGATGGACTATTCAAAATGCCATACCACTCATTTACAAGTCCTATTCGCTAGGAATCCTTGACACTTAATTATCAAGTCACTTAAAATTTATTCCATCATTGCCACTACTTCTACAATTTACCACCGGTTGGTATATCAGTCTCTCCGAATATTCAAAGTTACCACAAACACTCATCCCTACCTCATTAGTACTTAATCAAAACACCATCAACATTGTGCATTTTCCACACACTTTCCACCATAAGTGGCATATACGATTACATATAACACTTCTCAATCTACTTTACCAGCAAAACCAAGCTATTCACTTTTTGGTAATCAATTACAACTATAGTTCCCATCTATTAATACACGTTCGCACTTGACTCTATTTCAATTTATCTTTTCCTTAGGGCTAACAATTTACTGTTCTAACCTGAAATCTTGGTCATCACTAGCCTCCCTAGAAGGACACTTACTCAATCTGTCAACTTTAACTCACGTTATCATCCCTTTTTGGTCATAAGACGAGGGTTCCAACTAACTTGCTACCTCACTTAGAGACAACAATTATTTCATCAGACTTACTTTACACCCACAATAGTGCTTCACTATCACACTTCAAAATTCTTACACACTAAGCCACAACTCTTATATCCAAATCTGATATACTATTGTCCATTTACAAATATATGACCTCGCATCTTGCGTTAACCATATGGAAAAACTCTCCCAATACAGTGGGTAACAACATTCACAGGTTTAACCCCTCGAGCTCTTGCTGTCCTAAGGGCCCCAGATGCCATGACCCACCGATCAGAGAATCCACCCATATGATCCATGCCGTAAAAATGACTTACTACTAGCTGTCCCTATTCTAAGGCATCCCCCAAATGTTTCTTCTTTGTGCATTTACATAAATTATCTCTACCATACTAACCGTTACACCAATGTGGAACACTTCCTCGTTTGTCATTACTCATATCGAATACTACTAGTCTCCGGGAACTTAACCCGTACAGAGATAGCTACACGCTCCTGACACATAGGCCCCACTGAGATCTTCCTACTATCAATTCATATTACATGCACCCAGTGCACAGAGAAATTTATACTCATAATATATCTGTATATGACGGCAAAACTGGTACTCCGTACACTCCAGATCACACATGGACCCAGTCCATTTGGTGTCTGTATCACCTCTGTATATAACATCCAAACTGTTTTGTATTACCACATGGGCTGCCCCCATAATCTTAGTAGTAGTGGTATAATATATACCTGTTACATATAAGTTAATTCTTCTTACTCTCTCGTGTCATTCTTCTCACTAGTAGTTTACTTTCGTTTCGGTTACCCCTCTGACCTGGTTTATAACATAGTCACTATTATAATAATCCACATTCTCTTCGTAATTTCATACATGTTTTCTAACTCGTAATAGTTCCTTCTGTCTTGTTACCGTTCAGTCCATAGTCCATTATCTCTTCCTTGCTTATTCTTCTCACAGATTGTTTACCTTTTTAAGCTAAGTGGGCTTAGGAGAACCCTTAAAACCGTAAAAGTGATATTTAAGCTAAGTGGGCTTAGGAGAACCCTTAGTAACTTATAATAATCATAAATATGACTTGGATGAGTTGAAAATAATCTAAGTGAGCCTTGCATGTGATTCTAAGCTATGTAAGTAATTGAAGATTAAAGTGGCTTGTAATAATGCACTAAAATATGTAATAAGTAATAATTGGTCTAGACTTGTAATGGACATAATATTGGCATATGAATATGAAAAGTGGAATCATTAAATGATTAAGTCGTTGATATGACTTGATTAATTATTATTAATTAATGATGTGAATGGTTCCTACTCTAGGTGTGCCTAGAGAACCGTGCACTTGAGGATTTTGTTGGAGCATACGTATTATATTGGAGTGTGGGCTTGTGCTAAGCTCCCTAAGGTAAGCTCCTAGTTCTAGTTGACTCCTCTCTCTTGTGGCCCCACCATGATGGTGGGCACTATGGTTGTATTGTATGAGAGTACATGGTATGATGTATATGTGCATTCATTCACATTCATATAGATGTTATATGATCTTGATGTTATGATGATGCGCTGATGATATATGTTACGAGGATCCTGGCCAGTGATCATGGTATGTAGGCTGCCTATGACTTGACTCTGGGAGCTATTTCATACTGAGGTTGTGTTGATTGTCTATGGCTTGACCCTGGAAGTCACACATGTGTAACTGTCTATGGCTTTGACCCTGGGGTTACACAAGGATGATATGATGATGCTATGTTTATGATGTATGCTTGTATTATATGCTTTATATCTCACTTGTCATGCAGGAAGTGGGCTCAGGGGTTAGAGGATCTCTATGAACCTTGAGCTTACTGAGATGTTGTTATCTCACCCCGTTTGGGGATATCATTTCAGGTAACCAGAGTAGTGGTGATGCTTCTAGGGGAAAGGCCCCCGCATTGGAGTAGTTGATGATGCAGCTGATGATTTTATATTATGTTTAGATTTGATGTTGGCATGTAGACTTGTTAACATGCTTAATTATTTTATGGAGATTATTGTATGTGTTTATTTAGGCTCATGATAGTATTCTTAGAGCCATGGATTATTTACTGATGCTTTTATACTTTGAATTAATATAGACTTGATGCATGTATTCAGTTAATTTGGGCACGGAGCCTTATTAATTGTATTGACCCATTGAGGGGATTGCAGTCCGTGTGGACTTGCAAGCTATCTGTTTAAATTATCATATCAATTAGGTTATCTGTATGTGTGGGATCATGTTCCCAGTTATCTGAAATATAGTCGTTATGCTGTCCGTGAGACTTCGTCAAGAATGACACTTGATGTTATATCTTGATGGTCAATGGCCACTAATACTAGCTCATGGAATTAATTAGTAGATGTATGTTTAGATTTACACTTTCGCAGTATCTCACATGAACGTTTCTAGAAATGTTTTTATAAAAGGTTTTGGAAAAAGTTTACTCGTATTTTTATAAGACGCTTTATTCCTTTTCAATAAAGTCTTCCGCTGTGAATGTTAAATATCATGTATGTTAACAACCGGAGTACTACGGGGTGTTACAACGTTAATTTACACAAATTTTCAAATTATGAAGTTGGACATTCTCTCTTATAATACATAATAATACCCCCCCCCCCCCCCCCCGAACAAGTAGAAAACGCCACCCCCTTTCAAAGGACAAAAGTAATAATAAAAACAAAATAAAAGATTATAAAAAAAACAAAAAAACAAAAAATTTGGAAACATCTGAAGTAGGTACGCAATCTTTTTTATTTTCGAAAAATTATATAATTTCCTTTTGTTAGGTGAAATTATATAATTTCTTTTTAATCATTATATTTAAATAATTTTACTAAAATGTATCATAAAGACAAATATTAAAGAATAGAGAAAAACTCAATAAATAAATTTTGTAAGTTTCCATTATATTAAAAAAATACTTTTGAACTATTAAAGAAATTATTAAATGCTCTTTATTTCATAAAACTTGCTATGACTAAATTATCCTTAGAGTTTTGCTTCATATGATATCTAATCGTATAGATGATGGGTATCTAGGCTAAAAAAATTTACTATACCAGTGTGAATTCAGGTATCCCCGATTCAATTAGGATATTCATTTTAAAATTTCGACTTGAATACTCGAATCAAGATAAAGAAAAGGGGAGTTTTCCAATCATTGACTCCAACCCATTGTCGAACCAACGAACACCACTGAGTCGGAATAAGGAGGTACTTATGGCAGAAGGGGCAAATTTAGTCTTTCACAATAGAGTTATAGGTGGAACTGCCATTAAATGACTTATTAGTATATTAATAGATCACTTTGGAATGGCATATACGTCACACCTCCTAGATCAAGTAAAGACTCTGGGGTTTCATCAAGCTACTGTTACATCCATTTCATTAGGAATTGATGACCTTTTAACAGTACCTTCTAAGGGATGGCTAGTCCAAGATGCTGAACAACAGTGTTTCATGTTAGAAAAACATCATCGTTATGGAAATATACATGCGGTAGAAAAATTACGTCAATCGATTGAGATATGGTATGCTACAAGTGAATATTTGCGACAAGAGATGAGTTTCAATTGTAAGATGACTGACCCTCTTAATCCAGTCCATATAATGTCTTTTTCGGGACCTAGAGGAAATGTATCTCAAGTACACCAATTAGTAGGTATGCGAGGGTTAATGTCGGATCCACAAGGACAAATGATAGATTTACCCATTCAAAGCAATTTACGCGAATCAATTTCTTTAACAGAATATATAATTTCTTGCTAAGAAGCCCGCAAAGGGGTTGTAGATACTGCTGTACGAACATCAGATGCTAGATATCTTACACGCAGACTTGTTGAAGTGGTTCAACACATTGTTGTACGTCGAACAGATTGCGGTACCATTAGAGGGATTTCTGCTACTACCAGAATGGAATGATGTCAGAAAGAATTTTGATACAAACATTAATTGGTCGTGTATTAGCAGACGACATATATATAGGTTCAAGATGCATTGCCGTTAAAAATCAAGATATTGGGATTGGACTTATCAATCGATTCAAAACCTTTCAAACACAACCAATATCGATTTGAACCCCCTTTACCTGTAGGAATACATCTTGGATCTGCCGATTGTGTTATGGTCGAAGTTCTACTCATGGTGACCTGGTGGAATTGGGAGAAGCTGTAGGTATTATTGCAGGCCAATCTATTGGAGAACCAGGCACTCAACTAACATTAAGAAATTTTCATACTGGCGGAGTATTCACGGGGGGTATTGCAGAACATGTGCGAGCTCCTTCTAATGGGAAAATAAAATTTAATGAGGATTTGGTTCAACCTACACGTACACGTCACTGGCATCCCACTTTTCTATGTTATAGACACTTGTATGTAACTATTGAAAGTGACGCTATTCTACATAACGTGACTATTCCACCAAAAAGTTTTCTATTAGTTCAAAATTATCAATATGTAGAATCAGAACAAGTGATTATTGAGATTCGCGCAGGAACATACACTTTGAATTTGAAAGAAAGGGTTCGAAAACATATTTATTCTGATTCGGGGGGAGGGGGAAGGCATTGGAGTACCAATGTGGACCATGCAACGGAATTTACATATAGTAATGTACATATCCTACCAAAAACAAGTCATTTATGGATATTATTAGGAAAATCGTGTAGGTCCGGCCCCGCTTTTTTCTCACCCCGGAAGGATCAAGATCAAATAAACATTCACTCTCTTTCTACCGAAGAAAAAAATATTAATAAGCCTTCAGTAAGTAATGATCAAGTAAGACATCAATTTTTTAGTTTCCATTTTTCTGGTAAAAAAGAAAAGAGGATTCCAGATTCTTCAGTATTTAATCCAATCAAATGTATGGATCGTTGTCATTTTACACATTCTGCTATTTTCCACGAGAATTCAGATTTATTGTCAAAGAGGCGAAGAAATAGATTCATCACTCCATTTCCATTCCAATTGATTCAAGAACGAGACAAAGAACTGATGGCCCCTTCCAGTATCTCGATTAAAACATCTATAAATGGTATTTTTCGAAGAAATAGTATTCTTGCTTATTTCGACGACCCTCAATACCGAACACAGAGTTTAGGAATTACTAAATATAGGACAATAGGAAGTCATTTCATTTCTAAAAAAGAGGATTTAATTGAGTATCAGGGAATCAAAGAATTTAACCCAAAATACCAAATCAAAGTAGATCAGTTTTTTTTCATTCCCGAAGAAGTACATATTTTACCGGAACCTTCTTGCATAATGGTGCGGAACAATAGTATCATTGGAGTAGATACACCAATCACTTTAAATAATCTAAGAAGTCATGTAGGCGGATTAGTCCATTCGTGTGGGCGGATTAGTCCGAATGGAGAAAAAAAAGGTGGAATTAAAAATCTTTTCTGTAGATGTTTATTTTTCCGGGGATATGGATAAGATATACTGGCACAGTGCCGTCTTGATACCACCAGGAACGGTAAAAAAAATATTCTAAAGAAGCAAAAAAAATGAGAAATTCGATCTATATCCAATGGATCACAACAACCAAGAAAAGATCTTTTGTTTTGGTTCGACCCGTAATTCTATATGAAATAGCGGATGGTATCAATTTAGTAAATTTTTTCCCAAAAGATCTGTTCCAAGAAAGAGATTGTAACATCCTGCATAAATAAGGAAACTTAATTATAATGAAATTATAGATGTGTAGGATAGGATTAATTTTAATTACTCTATATAAGAACCTTAGTTACTACTTAGTAGTTACATGAGATAGGTCTATTAGGAAATCAAATTGGACCAAACTCCTTCCATGGGCGACGACCCAACTCCCTCATTTGAGGGCTTTAGTCAGCCCAAAACTCTTACCACTCTTATCCTTTGGCTAATCCATGGGCTTATCTTAAGAAATCTGCATGGTTATTCCTTATTTTCCAAGTGGTAACCACATGTAAATCTTTACCATTCTTATATATCCATTCCATGCGCCCAATGAGTGAAAAGTAATCTGATTTTTTTATTTGTCTTTTGGGTCTGAATTATGATCAGCCTATCCTCTCCCTCTCCTTCCCTATGCGCAGTGTGAGGGAACAACCAAGCTGATTGCTTACCCTCATTATTCAGAATCAAACTCAGCCCATTCTCTCCTTCACAAATCGCAAGCCCTCAAAGAAGAACACAGAAACCTAAGCTTGCATTTCCTTTCCTCTCATCCCCTCTCCAAGCCGCAAGTCCCCTAAGAGAAGCACCTAAACTCCTAAGCTAAATTCCTCTCCCCTTCTCCACACTCCCTCGGTCGAACATCAAACAACCAAGAAGGTAAGGTGTCCTCTCTCATGTCATCCTTCTCTTCACTCCATTCGGTTTTTAATTGAGTTCTTCCCCATCGCATGCAGCTTGAACTCGACCTCTTGGAGAGTAGAAAGGTGAGGGAACCCGCACATTACTTGGTGACTGTCTTCCCCTAGCTGATTTGTGAGCCTTATGTACATGCAAGAAGGTATAAGTCAAACATCAAACTCTCCCTTTCACCCTCACTATTTCGGTCCTTACATGTATCCAAGGAGAATTGATAGTTGGTTATTCTCCCTCCTCTTTTTTGTTCAGCCGAAAAACAACATGACCTCTTGGTGCATGCAAGCACAAGATCGATTTTTGAGCTTGGAAAATAGCTCTTCATCATCCTATGGACTATTCCTTTGGACTAGACAATTTATTAAGATTTGCATGTGTTAAAGATGATGAAGACAGCATGCTAAAGCCTATTCGTTCATGCCTAAGTTATGTAGGTAGTGTATGTTAAACAAAAATGGACGCACCTAGTTGATGACCTCAAAAAACCGAACATGCATACCTAGGAAACTTTGATTTTATCACTTGTTAACAATTGGTAAATTAATCTGAAGTCAGAAAATTAATTTAGTATAATAACCATGTAATCCGAGTAAATCCAAGGATTAGGAGGAAGGGAAATTACATGGGATTTATAGGAAATATATTTACTTTTATGGGAAATTACACCCCTACTTTTAAATTTTTTTAAAAAAAATTTCTACGAAAATCACTTTTCCACCATATTCCTAGTAATTGTATTTGCCTAGTAAAAAAAAATTCCTCTACCAAACGCCCTCTTTGTGTCTGTGGTATGAGATAACAAGTAGGGGTGTAAATGGGCCAAGCTGGCCCAGCCCAGCCTACATGTGTGATGATAGAGAGCCCAAATGGAAAAATGCTATTAGATGAAAATGCCTTAGAATGATGCATGAAAGCTAGAAATGCTATGATGAATTTTGGTGAAAAAGTTGGATTTGTAACTTAGGAAATTTTGGGTTGAGTTTCATAATTTTGTGAAATTGGCATGTGGTGTAATTGAATAATTGAATGGTGGACCATTGGTATAGGTTGATAATATGATGAGATGATTAGTGTGTGTGTTAAAATGGAATCGAAAACCTTGTAGAATCAACCTTGAGGAATTCGAACCATAGAGTGGTTTGGAGGAAAAATGATGTAAAGGTTGTGAATTTGATGGAAAATGATATAAATATGATGTTTAAATGGATGATGGTATAGTGTGATATAGTGGAATGAGAAGAAATAATGTGTGATTCATGATATAATGGGTAATTTAATCTATAAAAGAGATTGAAGTAAAATGAATGAGTATTTGAGATTTAATGTTTCATTTGGAAATGGATTGATAATCATGTTGTGGATTATCTAGGTTGCCTCTTTTGGACGCTTTGGAAGCGGGTAAGCTTGGAGCTTACGTTTGGAGCATGGGCTCGGTATTGAGGTAACCATTGGAACTGGGGTTTAGCCCTTGTGTGCTCCACCACACCTAGTGGATGGTTGTGGTTGGATTATGTGGTTATGACATTGTGTGATTGTGTGCTTGTATGCATATTGCTTGATTTTGTGAAAATTGTTTGGTCACTGGCCAGTTGACGTGTGTTGGGTTTGGACATCCGCTGGATCATTTCGTGACGGAGTGCCAGTTGGACTGCCATGGGGTCGACTCTGGGAGCGACTCCAGGATGAGCCAAACGTGGGACATCCGCCGGATAGGTCTCTTGAGGAGTTCCGGTTGGGCTGCCATGGAGTTTTCTCAACCATGGGAGAAGCTCTAGGATTGTCTCGGGAGTTATATGATGGAGTCCTTGAACATGAATCCATGAGTGGATGTTCTCGGGTTGTCTCCAGTTGGTGGGTGATATTGCATTGCTTGCATATTGTATGATGTTATATTTGCACATTGAGTGAGCCATGGGGTGGAGAAACCTCCAGGGCCCTTGGTTTACTGAGATATATTTATATATCTCACCCCGTGTTGTGGGGCATCATTTCAGGTTAGGTTGAGCCTGGAAGAGTGGAGCATGAGGTGCATGTTGGAGGCACCAGGTGATGAGCATTGGATAGGGACACATCTTGCATATGTTTTATGCTTTAGACTTAGGCCATGAACTTGTGCATGTTGAAAATGCCATGCTTGTATGTTCATGACTACTTGTTAAGTCTTTCAATATGATGTATATGTATAACCTTGGAAATTAGTGTATATTTGAGTGAGCATGGGACTTGTCCATTGCCACATTTATTGTATTTGAAGCCTTGGCAAGAATTGTTGTAAAATGGTCCATAAATGATGTAAAATGGCCATTGGATTAAAGACTTGTAAATGATGCATAAATGAATGGAAATGCATGTTTGAAGGGCCTAGTGCCTACATTAGAGTGTGTTTAAGTGTTGTGTGGAGTACTAAGATGTTAGGGATGGACTACACAACCCTTCTTGGGCTTAAAATGCTGTAATCTGTCACTTTTACTGCATAGTAATCGATTACCCAAGCATGGTAATCGATTACCATGCAACAGGGGACGAAATTTGGCTACTGTCTTCACTGGTAATCGATTACTGAGGCTTGGTAATCGATTACCATGTGAGGTAATCGATTACCCAAAGTTGGTAATCGATTACCAGAACAGAGGAGGTCAAAATTTGGCTACTGCCTCATTTTTGACAGGTGGTAATCGATTACCACCCACTGGTAATCGATTACCACAGTGTAAATTTTGAAAATTCAGGTTTTTCTAGACTAAAAGAAAGGGGTATAACTTGATGGGTAGAACTCCAAATGATACGTGGTTTGAAACCACACGTAGACAATGTAAAGGACTACAACTTGGTAAAAGATGAGAGTAAGATGGTGAGTTAAATGAATTGAATAAAAAGAATGATTAGTGATGTTAGCAAGAATGTATGCTTCCGCAAATTGCTTTTACAATTATAGTGTTGTTTTAATTGATTACGGAAAAAGTGTTTATGTAAAAAAAGGAATATGTTAAAAGAAAAATTTGCCCGTAATTTAATTAATCTAATCACTGTGATTGTAACTGCGCTTAATATCATAATCAATGTTAACAATACCGGTGTACAACGGGTTGTTACATTTTATGGTATCAGAGCCGTTTCTTTAGGGAACTCTGATGAGTGTGTAATTGAGGTGAGTGCTGTATAGTTGTACGTAGACTCTTATTGACTGCTGCACATGTGATTCCTTAGTTTGGGCCTGATCAACCCATTCCTTTGTGTTCAATGTGTGGTCAGTATAAGATGCCTTCGTGACAACCCTGGAGCACCAATGCCAGTCCTTAGGCTAAGGTGGTGGGTGCAGTGTTGACTGCCCACGGATGGATATGTTAGTGAGTAAATTTGATGTAATTGAGGACTTAGTGAGAATAAATTGTGATACTGCAATCGAGGACTTAGTGAGTTAATGGTGTTATGAATTGTTGTATAATGTGGTAGTATGATTGTATAATGATGATTTATGCAATAAAAATTTATGGTGCTATTGGATTGTTGTAACTTAGTGAAATTGGTGGTAATTGATGAAAACGTGAAATGTAAACATGTATTGTACCGAATAGAAATAAAGGAAGGTGTGCTGGTATATGTAAATGATTGAACTGAGTTGATATTGGTATGGTGATGTTGGTAGTCTTTCCTAAATGTATGGGAGCTAGAACAATTGAGTATAGGTGAGGACTAGTGGTATGTCTTTGACATGGTGGGGAATTGGAACCCCGATGAAATTGTGAAAATTTGAATATGAATGTTTATATGGAATATTGGATACCTTAGGGTAAAGTATAAGGTTATAAGACCCTTGATGAGGGCATATACATGAACGACTTGATATGCTTGGATGTAGACGTCAAGTGAAATTTCAAATTTTGGATTGAGGATTGTGAGTAACTTAAGAGAACTATGGAAATGATGGAATGGATAATTCAATGTTGAAATGGGACTTTGGTCCATGATGAGTAATGTCAGCTTAATGTAAGTGAGGATATCATATGAGTAGAAAGTAAAACATAAGAAGTTGAGGAAATTGCCATGTAAGGCATTTGATGAATTTGATTGAAAGTATGAGAGTCCATAAGTTAAGGATGGTTGGACTTGACAAATGTGAGGTGAGAAAATATAACTGAGTGTGGTGTAGTAATGGTACTAAGATGCTTCCATAATGTTGTGGAGCATTGCAAATTGAGGATGTGGCTTAACTATTTGTGGATAGTAATCCTGTGATGGCTAAGTGCTAATATGTAAATAAGTATATATATATATGTGTATATCTATATGTTTTGTGAAGGCCGGGGTGCCTAAATTTATATGTGTGTTGTAATGAACTAGAAGAAATTATTTTTGTAAAAGAACAATGATGTAAGTGAAATTCCCTATGATGGGAAATGTGAAGAGATTTGTCTCTTGGGAGTGTCATTGGATGCTCAAGGTGGTGGGGGATTCATGATGGAGTCCCGGTGTGCAAGTTATATCATGGCACACATGTTGTCAATAATGTGACAATAAATATTGTCCTGGGTTTCCCCTTGTGGATTGAATCCTAAGAGGTGTTGCTCTTGGAAGTCCCAGGCGAGCGCTGCTCGAAATCAGAATTTATCTGGTGGTCCCGATGCGCAGAATGCATGGACTGTTAAATGAGGACACTCTTGGTGTCATAGTGAAATATTGAGAAAAAAAGTGAATTCAGTTTAATGAAGTGGATCTTCCACAGTGTTGAGCATGGTTGCTATGAGTCATGATAGACAATGGATTAAGACTGTACCGAATATGGGTACTGTTATGAATTGAAAATTTTGAGTCAAAATATGATAAAGATGTTGGAATCATGTGAGGATGATTATGCTACGGACTAAGACTAATGTCTAGCCAAGTGAAATGAGTAGAATGTTGAGAAAGGAACCATATTGGAAAAGTACAGTGGATGGTGCAAAAGTAGAATATATCTAGTATACCATTAGGTATCTATATAGTACTCTGTTGCCGTTATGTACGGATTTGATGTGAATGTGTTTATTTGTATGGCCATCTCCGTATGGATTATGTTCCCGGAGATTATTATTATTATTTGGTATAAGTCAAGTAGTGTGAGGTAGAACCTTGTGTTAGTGGGACTGTTAGTACAGCCGATGGCATGTGACCTCTTCTTGCGTGAATTATAAGGACAGATTCTCTGATTGGTGGGGCATTGCACCTGGGGCCCTTAGGACAGCAAGAGCTCGAGGGGTTAAACCTAAGGATGTTCTTACCCATTGCATTAGAGGATTGTATCTTGTGAGGAACGCAAGAGGTGAAATTTTGGAAAATATAAGTGAACAGTAATATGCCAAATATGATGAAAAATGTGCAGTGCCATGAGATGGCAATTTGGATTATGAAATTGAGCACTCGGAGATGTGCATGAGTGTATACCAAGTGTGGTAGTATGGAATTATGGTTTCTCAGAAATTGTGAAATGAATTATTGGATTATCACCCTATGTGAAGGGAATGGAAAATTGATTAGTGATGATGGATTGAGTCAAAGTTTTATGTAAAGGCTTGTGATGGTGAGATGTTAAGTTAAGTTGGTGGCCTGAATGGCCAAGGATGTTAATAAGAGATTAATTGTGATTTATTCAAGTAAGAAGGTGTGATGCTAGTTGTTAAATAGAAATGTATTTGGTAAAAGAAAGGTTGATATCCCTACCCTGGTGGTAGAGTTACTGATGGAGCAGTATAGATGCCAAAATTATTGTGAGTAATGTGTTGAAATACACAATGTTAATGTTGTTCTTGGCTAGGTTCCGAGATATATGACTGAGAGTGCTAGTGGTACTTGGAATAGTCCGAGAGATTTGTGTAATCGTCAATATGAAATGATGAGAGTAATAACAAGGATGGATTTAGTTCCTAGTGGCATGATGAATAGGCTTTGAAAATCCCTATGTGATGGGACAGATATGAGAGAAAGATGATATGTGACCTTGGAGTGATACATACTGGTGGAATGAAATGATAATGAAGGTGAGATGTATTGAATGAAGTGATAATGATGAAGGTGAGGTGTATAGAATGAAACACATGTGGAATTGATACATGAGTACGGAATTGTAATTAAAGAAAATTGTTAGTGGAAATCTTAGGCATGTTGCCTTAAAATGGAGAAATCAGTGATGAACTGTGTGTCAAGTTTGGAGATGATTAATTGAAATTGCAAGTATGATCTAGTGTATAAAATTCAGGAGTGGATTCGTGATTGAAAGCCTTGAAATGACTGATGTGAGGTAGGAATTGTAATGTGTGGTCCATTGGGGACCAGATAAAGGTCTTGAGAGAAAGACTCGCCATTGTGTTTTGGCGAAATTGGTGAACTTGTAAGGTTAGATTGATGGTTGAGCACAGAAATGGTGCTTGCTAAAGGTAAAGAGTTGAGGTAAAATTGTATGTTATAGGTTAAGAACGTGAGAAAAGCAAAGTGTGTATATATGAGTTGTGGCTAAATGCCAAAAATGAGGATTTGTCCCTCGGAAAATAAAAGTATAGTGAGCGTGAACTGGGTGTTTACTCAGTGAGTTGCACTGAGAGGCTGTGAGATTGCATAATAGTGTTTAATGTGGAATACGAAATGTGGAAAGATTGATGATGAGAGTTAATAGTTCGTAGAAATCAAAAAGCAAAGAAAGATAATTGTGACTGTAATGTGCCAATAAGTAAGAGTTGCCTGTGTGGCACAGATTGAATAGGATGTAGCATAACCCTATGGGTATATAGGTTGATATGTTAATTTGGTAGGAAAACCTGCCAAGAGAAAATATGAGCTATATGTGCTAGGTAGCAGGACTTGTGAAAAGAAATTGAAAAGCATATGAAAAGAAATTGGCTTGGTAAAGTATTGATAGTGCACAACTGTGTGGTGCACTCCGGTTGTTCACATATGGTGTCACCGGTTGAGATTGAGATTGGGAAGGACTTGAGGTCTCCCATTGGGCCTTTGAAAGGCAAGGCCTTTGCGAGATGGGGCTGAAAAGCCAAAAGATAGAAATGTAAACAATTATTTTGGTGTCCGCGCACTGAGGGAGCTTCTTGGGTACGGGGGACTGAGATTCTCTGGCTGTATCCCGAGTTAGCATATGTGCATAGTTGATTTTGCGGACAAAATTCCTAAAAGGTGGGGTGAATATAACACCTCGGAAAAGTAAATGCGAATTTATGTGATAAAATGTGGGTTTAAAAGGGAAGGATTAGTGAAAATCCGTGAATTAGGGCCAAAATGGGCAAAAAGGGCAAAATGGTAATTTGTCAAGAACGTGAACTGAGGCATGAAAAATGGAGTTAGAGATTTAATATGACAAAAATAATGCCGAAAATGGAATCAGGACGGAAAATTGAGTGAATAGGCAAATTTGGGAAAAATTAATGAATAGTGATTTTTAAGTGTTAAATACTGTGTTATGAGTGTACCGATAAGTGTGAAATTTTTATGAGTATTTTGAGAAAAGAAAAATATGGCATGGACTGGAAAAATATGTAGATTAAGAATTTGTGATAATAATTTTTATAGGGATTAAAGTTAGATCGCGTGTGGGACCCGTGTGACCGAAGTCACCTAGCTTCCCCCTCTTTTCCCCACGCCCTCTCTCCTCTTTTTCCTTCTCCTTCCCGTGGGTTCCCTTTTCATTTGCAAAAACATGAACCAAACCCACCTTTCTCTTCTTCCTCACCATTTCTTCAATTCTTCACCAAATCACTTGATTTTGGTGTTGAAATCTATTGTAAACAACCTTCTAGATCCATTGGTAACACTTAGAAGCCATGAAACCACCTCCTTGGGGCGAAAATGGACAAACTCAGATTCGACCCACTTGAGTTTTTGGAGATTTCTTGGAGTTTTGATCTTCTAATGGTTTAGTGAAGCCTTGGTGGTGATCATACAACCCATGGTGAGTATATTTGTGGTATTTTATGGTTGGATTCATAGATCTAGAAATTTGTGTTCAAAGCTTTGATTTTAGATGTGTGATGATAGAGAGCTCAAATGGAAAAATGCTATTAGATGAAAATGCCTTAGAATGATGCATGAAAGCTAGAAATGCTATGATAAATTTTGGTGAAAAAGTTAGGTTTTTAACTTAGGAAATTTTGGGTTGAGTTTCATAATTTTGTGAAATTGGCATGTGGTGTAATTGAATAATTGAATGGTGGACCATTGGTATAGGTTGATAATATGATGAGATGATTAGTGTGTGTGTTAAAATGGAATTGAAAACCTTGTAGAATCAACCTTGAGGAATTCGAACCATAGAGTGGTTTGGAGGAAAAATGATGTAAAGGTTGTGAATTTGATGGAAAATGATATAAATATGATGTTTAAATGGATGATGGTATAGTGTGATATAGTGGAATGAGAAGAAATAATGTGTGATTCATGATATAATGGGTAATTTAATCTATAAAAGAGATTGAAGTAAAATGAATGAGTATTTGAGATTTAATGTTTCATTTGGAAATGGATTGATAATCATGTTGTGGATTATCTAGGTTGCCTCTTTTGGACGCTTTGGAAGCGGGTAAGCTTGGAGCTTACGTTTGGAGCATGGGCTCGGTATTGAGGTAACCTTTGGAACTGAGGTTTAGCCCTTGTGTGCTCCACCACACCTAGTGGATGGTTGTGGTTGGATTATGTGGTTATGACATTGTGTGATTGTGTGCTTGTATGCATATTGCTTGATTTTGTGAAAATTGTTTGGTCACTGGCCAGTTACGTGTGTTGGGTTTGGACATCCGCTGGATCATTTCGTGACGGAGTGCCAGTTGGACTGCCATGGGGTCGACTCTGGGAGCGACTCCAGGATGAGCCAAACGTGGGACATCCGCCGGATAGGTCTCTTGAGGAGTTCCGGTTGGGCTGCCATGTAGTTTTCTCAACCATGGGAGAAGCTCTAGGATTGTCTCGGGAGTTATATGATGGAGTCCTTGAACATGAATCCATGAGTGGATGTTCTCGGGTTGTCTCCAGTTGGTGGGTGATATTGCATTGCTTGCATATTGTATGATGTTATATTTGCACATTGAGTGAGCCATGGGGTGGAGAAACCTCCAGGGCCCTTGGTTTACTGAGATATATTTATATATCTCACCCCGTGTTGTGGGGCATCATTTCAGGTTAGGTTGAGCCTGGAAGAGTGGAGCATGAGGTGCATGTTGGAGGCACCAGGTGATGAGCATTGGATAGGGACACATCTTGCATATGTTTTATGCTTTAGACTTAGGCCATGAACTTGTGCATGTTGAAAATGCCATGCTTGTATGTTCATGACTACTTGTTAAGTCTTTCAATATGATGTATATGTATAACCTTGGAAATTATTGTATATTTGAGTGAGCATGGGACTTGTCCATTGCCACATTTATTGTATTTGAAGCCTTGGCAAGAATTGTTGTAAAATGGTCCATAAATGATGTAAAATGGCCATTGGATTAAAGACTTGTAAATGATGCATAAATGAATGGAAATGCATGTTTGAAGGGCCTAGTGCCTACATTAGAGTGTGTTTAAGTGTTGTGTGGAGTACTAAGATGTTAGGGATGGATTACACAACCCTTCTTGGGCTTAAAATGCTGTAATCTGTCACTTTTACTGCATAGTAATCGATTACCCAAGCATGGTAATCGATTACCATGCAACAGGGGACGAAATTTGGCTACTGTCTTCACTGGTAATCGATTACTGAGGCTTGGTAATCGATTACCATGTGAGGTAATCGATTACCCAAAGTTGGTAATCGATTACCAGAACAGAGGAGGTCAAAATTTGGCTACTGCCTCATTTTTGACAGGTGGTAATCGATTACCACTAGTAGGCTTTGGCTTATAAGAAAGCCTTTTAACAAATAGGCCGTAGGCCAATTTTGTCAAGCCTGACCTAAAGCCTTGTAGGCTGGCCTATTTACTTTTTTAAAATAAAATAAAATAATATATTTATTTTAGGTGGAAATTAGTACCAACCATTGTCTTGATGGTGGTTTAAAGATATTTCAATGAATGATATTCTCTTGTAGACTTTATTTCAGTTTTCGTTGACTTAGTAATTGTATTTTTTTTTATTTTCTCCATTTCTTTGACTCTATTCCTCTTTGATATATATCATAGAGCTGAGGTATTATGTTGACTCTTTCTTATTTTTCATTTTTTATTTCTTATGAGAAGTACTAGTGCATGCATGAATGTAACTTTGCTCAGTATATTTTTTTAGTTTTTTATTTACTATTGTAAAAATTTTAATGCTCATTAGGGAAATTTATATCTCGTGTAAAAAAATGCAGCAATTTATGAATACATTAATGACTTATAATGCCAAGCGAATATTTTTAAAATTGTTAAAAATAATTTTAAATTTTTTTAAAAATATATCACTAGGGAGGCCTACAAGGCCTATAGGCCATATCAGGCTCTCTAAATTTTAAAAGTAGGTCAGACTTGGCCTATAAATAAAGTCTTTCGTAGACCAGTAGGCCACATAGGCTGAATATTTTTTTACGAAGGCTTAGGCCAGGAAGACCAAAGCCCAGCACAGCCCAACCCATTTACACCTCTAATAATAAGTCTTCTATAACATAACATAAGACTTGTATTCCCTTCTTTATTACATAATATGATAAAAAAAACAAAAAAAAAATAGAATGGATAAAAGGAATTAGCTAAAATGAACATGGTGCAAAATTAAACATCTTCTTTTTTTCAAATATTCCTCTAGACTTCTCTTACCACTCCCCTCTCATAGAATGAATCTCGCTCCTTTCTCTCGCTTCCAACACAAGAAAGACTCATTATGATAAAGTTTCTCACAGTGTTTTAAAACCCCACCCCGCCCCCGGTTGACCCGGATCAACCCCGACCCCTTCCCTCTAAAGGTTGGGGACACAATTTAGACCCTATATGCATATTGACCCTCCCGACCCCCAAAAATCGGCCGGATTTCAATGACTACCGGGTCAGAGGGGTCAAAGGGGGTCATTGCATGTTTGGTTTTTTAAATTCCATGAAACAACATCGTTTTATTAAAAAAAAAATGCTTGCAAACCTAAATCTAATCGTTCTCTTCTCTCCCAGCTATCTAAACGTCTTCAATCTTCACCTCGCTGCCGTGAATCTTCTAGAAAAGGTAAGAATTTTACCCATTCAAATGAAATCCTTACGGTCGTCGATGAAAAACAAAAACTCATTCTTACTTCCTTTAAATTTTCCTTTAAATTTTCCTTTGTCAAGGACCTTCTCAAAAGAGGCAGAACCGGGTCAGCGTAGTGACCCAATTAGAATATGAGTTTTGTTTTAATTAGGTCGTATTATTTTTCATTTTTTATTTCTTATGAGAAGTACTAGTGCATGCATGAATGTAACTTTGCTCAGTATATTTTTTTAGTTTTTTATTTACTATTGTAAAATTTTTAATGCTCACTAGGGAAATTTATATCTCGTGGTAAAAAATGCAGCAATTTATGAATACATTAATGACTTATAATGCCAAGCGAATATTTTTAAAATTGTTAAAAATATTTTTAAATTTTTTTAAAAATATATCACGAGGGAGGCCTACAAGGCCTATAGGCCATATCAGGCTCTCTAAATATTAAAATTAGGTCAGACTTGGCCTATAAATAAAGTCTTTCGTAGACCAGTAGGCCAGATAGGCTGAATATTTTTTTACGAAGGCTTAGGCCAGGAAGACCAAAGCCCTTACACCTCTAATAATAAGTCTTCTATAACATAACATAAGACTTGTATTCCCTTCTTTATTACATAATATGATAAAAAAAAAACAAAAAAAAATAGAATGGATAAAAGGAATTAGCTAAAATGAACATGGTGCAAAATTAAACATCTTTTTTTCAAATATTCCTCTAGACTTCTCTTACCACTCCGCTCTCATAGAATGAATCTCGCTCCTTTCTCTCGCTTCCAACACAAGAAAGACTCATTATGATAAAGTTTCTCACAGTGTTTTAAAACCCCACCCCGCCCCCGGTTGACCCGGATCAACCCCGACCCCTTCCCTCTAAAGGTTGGGGACACAATTTAGACCCTATATGCATATTGACCCTCCCGACCCCCGAACATCGGCCGGATTTTAATGACTCCCGGGTCAGAGGGGTCATTGCATGTTTGGTTTTTTAAATTCCATGAAACAACATCGTTTTATTAAAAAAAAAATGCTTGCAAACCTAAATCTAACCGTTATCTTGATATTTTAATTAGGTCGTATAATATTGACTTGTGGTTGTAATAGGTGAATTATGTTAAGTATATTTTGAATCTTTGATGATTGGTGGTTGGTTTTTTAATATGTTCATATATATATATATATATATATATATATATATATATATATATATTTATATTTTTTTAATATATAAAACTAGATCTGCGTCTTGATATTTTAATTAGGTCGTATAATATTGACTTGTGGTTGTAATTGGTGAATTATGTTAAGTATATTTTGAATCTTTTATGATTGGTGGTTGGTTTTTTAATATGTTCATATATATATATATATTTATATTTTTTTAATATATAAAACTAGATCTGCATATTGACCCCGTGACCCCCCGATTGACCTCGTGACCCCTGACCTCAGCCGGATCGATGGCCGGGTCGGGTTTTTAAACACTGATTTCACATTGATTGATAACGAGTTAAATCAAATTCATATAAATAGAAGGATCATATAACCAATGTTTTAAGATTTTTGGTTAAGATATGGTGAATTTTATCATACATTGTGCTTGAAAATTAAAAAGAAAAAATCAAAGAAACTATGAACTAAAGTATTCTCGTGTAAAGAAACCAATAAGGCATGTCATGCAAATTTCAGCACAAAGATTTAATTGACTTTGGCAATCAGCAAATACTCATGCAAAAACAGAATCAAGTGAGAATCGAGTTGTGAAGCACAAGAAAGTATGTAACCCTTCTGTTATTACCAAGAAGATTTGTCTTCGATTGTTTATCATCCTTGTTTTGATTTTTTTTGTTCTTAAAACTGTTTTGTAAAATAGTTATGAAAACAGTTGTTTTCTATATTTTTTCCTTTTTAAAAGTTAAAAACCAAAACAAAAAATAAAAACAATTCAGACATGTTCTTTAAATTTGATTCTAAAAACAAAAAAGCACTTATAGTTTTCAAAATAATTTTTACAAAATAAATCTGAACAAACGGATTTTTTTAATTTTTTTGTTTCGAAAACTTAAAAACAGTTTTTAAAATCCACAATCAAACAAAGCCTTAAGTTTTGAAATTTTGGTGAAGTGGTGAAAGAGAGAAGTGGGAAAATATTGAGTAAGCATCTTGCTTTACGGCGTGACTCAGCTCACCTGGCATTATCGATATTCCATAAGATCAACTGGTATAAGAAACACTAAACTACTTTCGAGTTATTAATTTCCACAACCTCCAAAAAAGGATTGTACAACTATTAGAGATCAAAATCTTTACAGTGAAAAGCAGATAAATTACTTCGAGGTAAAGTATTAACTCCAAACACCTATATATCCTACCGTATCGACAATAATGCTATTTAGATCGATCTCTGCTTACGAAAAATAGCCTCTGTGGTTACAAGTTTAATACCCCTGACCCAAAGCTCAGCAACTTCTAACCCCCCATCACATACAAAATGCACTTCCCTGTTCTTATTAGTAAGCACCCTAAACAATCCTGGTTCATCTGCATCAGCTTTCATGTATCTAATTCTACGTAATGTTGAGCTTGGCCCTAACTCTGCCTCACAGCACACCACATTTCTCCTTCTTGACTTCCCCCAAGACAGCACACCTGAAGAGCGCAACATTCGTATTTGTTTCCCATGTGGAGAGCCCTTTCCACCTTTGGTGTGCTTCTGAACATAGTCACCACCTAATACCAATTTACGAGCAAGTTCATCTAGTATAACAGCCTCCGCATCGTTTTTCCCTCCGGCTAATTTCCTTGCAGTTTCCCCTCTAGCATTTTGAGCATTGCAATGAGCACCGCGTGAAATTAGAAGCTCACAAATGGAAGCATGGCCTTCCCTTGCTGCTAACATGAGTGGAGTGTAGTCCTCCCCATCAGGGACATTAACATCATAACCTTTGCTGGCGAGCAATGTAACAGCATCCAAGTCACCACGACGAGCTGCACAATGCAACGCGTAGAAGCCTCCAGCATCACGATTACCCTTTTCAAGGGCAAATTCAAGCATGATCTTTTGAAATAAATCATGGTTCGGGTTCAATTCTGATAGGGTTATTGCTGTTTCACCAGATTTACTGCACAGCTTTACATCAGCTCCAGCGTATACAAGCAATCGAAATGATTCTACATGACCCATCAAAGCAGTAAGCATAACTGCAGTGAAGCCACTATCATCTTGATAGTCAAGATCAAATACTCCAGATTCAATGACAGTTTTCAATGCTTCAGTATCTCCTGCTTGAGCTACAAACATTAAGGGGGAAAAGGTAGAAGTATTGCTCGATTTGGGTATCTTGCCTTTTCTGATTGTATCCAACACTGCTTGTTGAAAAGCAAGTGACCAATTGTTTGAGTCAGCAATGGAACTCGCAGATTGACCAATAACAGTCACCAAGCCAAAAGCACCAGCCCTTGTTAGTACTTTGAGACACTCCTCTTGTTTATATTTTGCACAGATCATCAAGGCTGTGTCACCAGAGTCCGTTGTAGAGTTCAAGTCACAACCAAAATCAATAAGGCATTGAATGATTGTTGGTAAGCCAAGACGAGACGCCATGTGTATAGGAAGGAACTCAGTTCTGCTGCTTGTTTTGACTGGAGATTCCACATTAACACCACATTCTATGAGTATCCTGGCAGCCTCATCATTGCCACATCGGATGGCATGGTTTAGAAGGGTTCTTCCACGGTGAGGATTATTGGATGAAATGTTGCAGAAGCAAGCGTAGTACATCACCATGTGACCAATCAACATTAACATCAAGCAATGTAACAGCATCCAAGTCACCACGACGAGCTGCACAATGCAACGCGTAGAAGCCTCCAGCATCACGATTACCCTTTTCAAGGGCAAATTGCCATGATCTTTTGAAATAAATCATGGCCCTTGTTAGTTTCACCAGATTTTGCACAGCTTTACATCAGCTCCACGTATACCAATCGAAATGATTCTACAGGACCCATTGCATAACTGCAGTGAAGCCACTATCATCTTGATAGTCAAGATCAAATACTTTCAATGACAGTTTTCAATGCTTCAGTATCTCCTGCTTGAGCTAGTATCCAACTGAAAAGCAAGTGACCAATTCAATGGAACTCGCAGATTGACCAATAACAGAGACACTCCTCTTGTTTATATTTTGCACAGATCATCAAGGCTGTGTCACCAGAGTCCGTTGTAGAGTTCAAGTCACAACCAAAATCAATAAGGCATTGAATGATTGTTGGTAAGCCAAGACGAGACGCCATGTGTATAGGAAGGAACTCAGTTCTGCTGCTTGTTTTGACTGGAGATTCCACATTAACACCACATTCTATGAGTATCCTGGCAGCCTCATCATTGCCACAGCGGATGGCATGGTTTAGAAGGGTTCTTCCACGGTGAGGATTATTGGAGGTGAAATGTTGCAGAAGCAAGCGTAGTACATCACCACTTGTTTGAAAATACTCAACTGCACACCAGGCGATGTCAAAAGGTTCTCCCAGCCCAGCAGCACCCACACGAAGCTCTTCAGCAGTTGAAGTGTCCCATGACCAAGCTCCAAGCTTCACTGGAGAATCCACATTAGCACCACATTCTAAGAGTATCCTGGCAGCCTCAACATTGCCACAGAGGATGGCATGGTGTAGAAGGGTTCTTCCACGGTGAGGACTATTGGAGTTGAAATGTTGCAGAAGCAAGCGTAGTATAGCACCACTTGTTTCAAAATACTCAACTGCACACCAGGTGATGTCATAAGGTTCTCCCAGCCCAGCACCCACACGAAGCTCTTCACCAGTTGAAGTGTCCCATGACCAAGCTCCAAGCTTCACTTTGAAGTTTATCCTAGCACCATTCTGCAGTCCATTTGTAAGAAAAAGCCCCAGTGAGGTTCATTTCACATTAACAATAAAATCTTGATGGTTAGAAGTTCAATTATGTAACTATCAGCAGAATAAACTGATCAAATTTAACCATGAAGATCTTATTTTATTTTTTCTACATTATTGTGCAATCGCAGAAACCTGCTGAAGATCATTAATTGAGGTCTGGCCTTTAGCAGACTGGTGAACATAATCTTGGGTGTTAATAAAATGAGGTATTTTGTGCCACAAAAGCCCCATGACTTGTTACATTATTCATTATATAAAGGAAATTATATTATAATAGTTCTCAAAAGGCAAATCCAAAAGCAAAAAAATATTTTAGGACAAGATGTGGGCACTAAACCAAATTCAATGTAATTATAATGAAAGGTTTGAAGGGGGCAAGGGAAAAGATTACCTGCAATAGTAAAGCAACAATAGGGACCTGCCTATGAATTACAGCTGCAACAAGGGCAGTACAATTCACAGTTGTGTAGAGAGAAGGCTTTACTGACTGTAGAAGCACCCGGTCAGTAGCACTCGCATCCACACCACACTGCCATTGAAAAAATAATTTAACATATTCAAACAAGTATTTTCCATAAACCGTAAGTTAAAAATACGAGTAAAAATTGAACACAAGCAAAGGTTTATTTAGTTTCCCTTAAGAGAATGGTAGCTAAATCCTAAGGTTGCACTTGTCTTAGAATATTAGGGGAGGACATGTCAGTTGAACTCTAGGAAGAAGACAATTCATGGTAGAATTTTCTTTATTACGGAATCTCTAGAATCATGCTCTGCAGTACACGTACCTTTATGAGCGTCTCAACCACATCTACAAACCCCCTGCAGCATGCGTTCACAAGAGCATGTACAGCAACATGGGGTCGGATCAAATAAGAGCTCATGAGCAATTCTGCACACCCTGATTGCCCATGATAGCTTGCCTCCAAAAGAGCTTCTTCACATGCTGGCCGCGATGCCCCTGCTTTAAGTAAGATCTCAAGCATATTAAGGTCACCCTCCCACACTGCTGCAGTCGTTGCAAAGCCTCTGAAGAGTTTCTGGTTTACATCAGCTCCCACAATCTGTCATTTTAATAAAAATCATCCTTTTAGTTCATAAACTCAACAATGAAAAGTTAAAACCGAAATCTGAACAATCACGTCGTAATGAGCGTGTCATTACCACTAGCGTCCTGACGAGGCTTTCGTTACCGGCATGGACGGCGAGGAACAGAGGCGTGACGTCGGTGACGATTTCCTGAAACTCGACGCTGACTTGGCTCGCGGATTCAGGGAGCAGTGTGAGGTCGGTGCAGCGGGTCTTCAAAGTGACGGCACCGACGAAGTTGACGTTGACGTAGGGATTGGCAATGCAGTTGAAGGCCATCTTCAGATCGCCGGAGTGACAAGCTTCGAGAAGGCGCTGCGACACTTGGGCCTTGTCGTCCACCGGGAACACCTGCTTGGCGAAAAACACCGTCATTTGCGGCTAGGTTGGAGGTTTAAAGTTTTTCAGGTAGTGAGGGTGAGGATGCGCCACGCCTGAATCACTCTCACTTTGTTTGGACTCGAGACTCGAGAGAAGGAACTTGAAAGAAGTGAGCGCGAGAGATGAGACACAGAGAAAGACTGAGGGAGTGACCGCATACTTATACTGTGGTGGACTTTATAACTGCTCTTGACATACGTTACGCGACGCGGAAAAATAAATCAAAATAATTATAGGGGTTTAATTTTCTTACCTACGTTACAATGAGATTTGAATTCCCACGTTGACTCAAGTAACGCTCAGCCCCATATTAATTAAAGAAAGAAAAATTTTGCACGTAAATTGAGGATCATAACATGAGAATTGTATTCTTATGCAATATGAAAAAAATATTTTCCCATAAATATATTATAATTTCATTTTTTTATAAATCATTTATGGGAATAACATCTATCATTTTAAAAGATATATGTTTATATTCTTTTAGATCCTAATTATTAATTTTCATCCATCAACGATTATAAAATCATTTATGGGAATAACATCTATCATTTTAAAAGATATATGTTTATATTCTTTTAGATCCTAGTTATTAATTTTCATCCATCAACGATTATAAAATCATTTATGGGAATAACATCTATCATTTTAAAAGATATATGTTTATATTCTTTTAGATCCTAGTCATTAATTTTCATCCATCAATGATTATAACTGTTAATCGACGAAAATCAACCTTTAAGATTTAAAAGGATATAAATCCTTTGAAAGGAATAACTTTTTTTCCATCTTTATTCATTTAACATGAATAAAATGCCCATAAGTACGTCCCTTTAAGTTATACATCATCTATATATAATTGGAAAAACTTCAAAATCTCCTTATGAGTTTCTTTACAATTCTTCTATTCTTTTAAAAATTTAATCATTCACACTTTTATTTAAATTTTTTTTATCACTTTTCTCTAACTTTATTTTTCATCCTAAACTAAAATTAACAGAGTTAATTTTTAAAAAAAATACAAAAACTACCTTTTACGGTGCTATCTAGAAGCACAACTCGTCGCACCAATGCTACACAACGTGTAAAACATTTATTTTTACATCTGGTTGATTTCTGTGTTTGCGTAATATTACATTAATTTCTTATAAATAATTATTCAATGAAAATGGAAATGGTTGATTTCTGTGTTTGCGTAATATTACATTAATTTCTTATAAATAATTATTCAATGAAAATGGATTATCTGTCATCCTGACATAATAAGATTAAGAATATGAAAAAATAAACACCGTATGAATGAATTAAATTGAAGACCGTTTTTTCACCAAAAAATAAAATAAAATTGAAGACTGTAGCATGAGCAGTTTTATTTTTCTCAATCCGTTTAAAAAAAATTTTGGTAAAGAATAAATGTAATTATTTTATTTACCAGATTTAATAAACGAATCGAACTTCAGTCCGTTTTTATTTTGCCATTAAAACCGAATCGAATTGAATTATTTCCATTTTTAAAAATAATAATATAAAGCTAATCGAACTATCAATAAAATCGAACTGTATCATACGTTATTATATTTGTTTTAATCAACTTACAAGTTTTGATAAACGAATTTAAAAATTTAATTGAATCAAAAGAAACTGATTTGTTTTGACTCAAACCATCGTGTACCGTTGGAATCTATAAGCCCACTATGTTCCCTTAAAGGGGATATGATCACTGTATGGGCGATACCTTTGGCTTTGGTAAAGATCAGGCCAAGAGATACTATCCCAAGTATAAGCAGATAATCAATACAAGGTTAAAGCTATAAGAGAATTCAACTGATAGGCTAAATAACGATACATAACATAACTTCTGTTGTGCCCCATGGGGGCTATTTATAAGGATCATGGTGTGGGTTAGTAAGGGAGGGAGGTCAACCCTCCTTGGGATACATTCCTATGATAGCAGTGTTGGGCGGTTTTGGCGTTGACGTTGTGGTAGCGCTGCACCTCCTACGACTGGCGACGCCAATATTGGGCAAAGGGAGAGTTTCCCTTTGTGATACCTGCGGCGACTGTCTTTGGTGGTTAACGTCCCAAGGTAGGACATCTCGGTGTATCTCTCGGGTGTGTTGCAGCCTTGGTACGTGGGACTGGACTGGGAGCTGGGTCAGAGAAGTTGGGCCGCTGGGGCGGTTGGGCTATTGGGCCATCCAGAACACATCGGAACTAGTTCAAAGCAAGTTCAAAACGAGTTTGCTTACCCAAATTGATTCTCAAGTATGGAAATGTGAAAGAAAAATATGACATGATCATGTGGAAAAATCACAACCATATAAAGTTGAATCAACGATTATGATTTTGTAATTACCTATTTTAGTACTTTTTTCTTTCTTTCTTCCTTTATTATCATTGGTCCACCTTTGTATGGTTATGATTCCTTGCATGACCATGTTATTTATTTTTTTCACATAAGAGGATTCAAATTCATCAAATATAAATCGTAAAGGGTGTGTATGATAATCTTCCCATAATTATTATTATTATTTTCAATTTTTGTTCTTGGGAATAGAAATAGTGTTTGCCGAAATCAATTTATTTTTTTTGTTCCCGAGAATGAATCGATTCAATTGCTGTGTTAGGGAGCAGAAAAAAGAATCAAAAAATTATGCTTTTTTGTTTCCTGACACAAAATAAGAAACACTTTTCTCTATCAATCATTCTCCACCACTACCATCATCATCGCAACCGCCACCATCCCGACATGACCCCACCGCCATCGTCGTCACCACCACAATGATGACACTACTACCATCACCACCTCCACGTCATCACAACCATCACCAACATTATGCCACCGTCACCGTCACCGTCACCACCATCATCACTGCCACCACCTCCATGCCACCGCCATCACTACCACCACTACCACCATGTCACTGTCACCAACAATCACTATCATCGCCGCAGCCACTACCGTCACCACCACCATCCTACCACCACGCTACCACCACTATCGTCACACCACCATCACCACACCGCCACCACCACTACTATCATCATCGCTGCCACCACCACCATGCCACAATCATCACCACCATGGCACCATATCATATGAAAAGAAAAGTCCGAAAAAAATTTATGCTTAATAGAAATGAATTTTTATTCTATTATTTGTAATGTTATCGAACACAATTCTCATTCTCGGAATAAAAATAGAACATGTATCAAACACACACAATTTTATTTCTCAGAAACTGCTCCAAGGTACAAAAATACCAATAATTTTTTGATATTATTTTCGTAAAAAACAACTATCGCCAAGCATGTGATCCCGGTGGACGACGAGGCCGAGGTGTCGCAGCGCCTTCTCGAAGCTTCTCACTCCGACGATCTAAACATGGCCTTCAACTGCATTGTCGATCCCTCCGTCGACGTCAACTTCGTGGGCGCCATCACCTTGAAGACCCGCTGCACCGACCTCATACTGCTCCCTGAATCCGCCAGCCAAGTCCGCGTCGAGTTTCAGGAAATCGTCACCAACGTCACGCCTCCGTTCCTCGTCGTCCATGCCGGCAACGCCAGCCTCGTCAGGAGGCTACAGGTAATGACACGCTCGTTACGACGTGATTGTTCAGATCGTGATCCAAGTTTCGGTTTTAACTTTTCTGTTGAATTTTATTTTGAAAACTTTGCAGATTCAGGAAAAGTGACCATTTTGTCAGGTTTGGACAAAAAATTTACCTGCCACGCCAACAGTAAATTTTGCCAAAATGCCACGCGTCATAATTCGCTACACAGTGTAGCGAATTATGCATGCAAGTAATTCGCTACACAGTGTGGCGAAATATGCAACGTCAGTGACGATTTCCGGAAACTCGACGCGGACTTGGCTGGCGGATTCAGGGAGCAGTATGAGGTCGGTGCAGCGGGTCTTCAAGGTGACGACACCCGCGAAGTTGACGTCGACGGAGGGATCGCCAATGCAGTTGAAGGCCATGTTCAGATCGCCGGAGTGAGAAGCTTCGAGAAGGCGCTGCGACACCTCGGCCTAGTCGTCCACCGGGATCACTTGCTTGGCGAAAAACACCGTCATTTGCGGCGGGGGCTAGGTTGGAGGTTTCAAGTTTTTGAGGTAGTGAGGGTGAGGATGCGCCACGCCTGAATCTCTCTCTCTTTGTTTGGACTCGAGACTCGAGAGAAGGAACTTGAAAGAAGTGAGCGCGAGAGATGAGACACAGAGAAAGAGTGAGGGAGTGACCGCATACTTATACTGTGGTGGACTTTATAACTTCTCTCAATATACCAATCCAAATTGCTTTTGAATTACCACGGAAAAATAAATCAAAATAAATATAGTGGTTTAATTTTCTTACGTACGTTACATTGAGAATTGAATTCTTACGTTGTGACTCAAGTAATGGTGAGCCCCATATTAATTAAAAAGAGAAAAAGAAAAGAAAAATTTTGCACGTAAATTGAGGGATCATAACATGAGAATTGTATTCTTATGCAATATGAAAAAATGTTTTCCCATAAATATATTACAATTTCACTTTTTTATGGGAATAAAATCTATCATTTTAAAAGATATATGTTTATATTCTTTTAGATCCTAGCCATTAATTTTCATACATCAACGGTTATGATTTATTGAATCAAAATTATTAATTAATTAATAATAAATTTGACCCATTAAATTTGACCCAATAGATTATAACAGTTGATGAACGAAAATCAACCCTTAAAATTTAAAAGGATATAAATCCTTTAAAAGGAATGACGTTTTTTCCATCATTTATTCATTTAATATGAATAAAATGCCCATAAGTATGTCCCTTTAAGTTATACATCATCTATATATAATTGGAAAAACTTCAAAAATCTCCTTATGAGTTTCTTTACAATTCTTCTATTCTTTTAAAAATTTAATCATTTATACTTTTATTTAAATTTTTTTGTCACTTTTCTCTAACTTTATTTTTCATCCTAAACTAAAATTAATAGAGTTAATTTTTAAAAAAAATACAAAACTACCTTTGACAGTGCTATCTAGAAGCACAACTCGTCGCACCAATGCTACACAACGTGTAAAACATTTATTTTTACATCTGGTTGATTTCTGTGTTTGCGTAATATTACATTAATTTCTTATAAATAATTATTCAATGAAAATGGATTTACAGCTGGTTGATTTCTGTGTTTGCGTAATATTACATTAATTTCTTATAAATAATTATTCAATGAAAATGG
>JAVKPL010004612.1:0-23017 GCA_032173675.1 Gastrolobium villosum
TATTAACATTAATTTTTTAAAATCAATTCTTTCAGCACATGTTCTTTTAAAACGAATTTTTCTAAAGTCTAAACAAAGTTGATCTAAGTAAAGGATATACTATTTTATGGAGACTATCCATTTTCCTATACAATTTTTCGTCTTTTCGAAGTTACCATTATTAATTTCTTATTTAAAATTTGAAAGATAAATATAAAAAGAATGTAATTGCGTCTTTTTACCTCATTTAAGGATTCTTATTTAAAAAATATCACTCATTCAAATATTTAGAGATAAATATAAAATAAGTGATTCTTACTCTGCCGTAATAATTGTCTTTAAGGATTTTCACTATATAATTATTTTAAATTATGCTTTTACTTTATATCTTAACAAAAAATAAAATATACGAATTGATAAGTATGTGTTGCCAATATTGAGTTGTCCGGTGATCAAGAGAATCAGGTATATTTTAATATAGGGTGCTCTTTATGACAATGATATGAACCAAGACCCTTAATTAAGGAGCTTCCTAGATGCTGTGTAATGGTGGTGGGGGAGGTGTTTAATGGCTATGGTGGCTCTCCAAATAAACATAGTGACAACTCTTGAGATAATAGAACAATGTGATCTGTCTTTATGGGAGTGATGGGGTATTTATAGGTAGGTGGGTAGAGCTTTCTTGTGAGGAAGACGGTATGGGAGGATGAGACAACCTAGACATCATAGCCTGTCTTATTTGATCAAAATGTTAGGCAGCCATTGCCAATGTATAATGGCTGCCTGTGTATGCGAAAGAGGGGTACCAAGTATGGGTGTGCTACCAGCTGCTCTTCGAAGGAAGGGGGTCCTCAGTCAGCCCTTAGTTATGGGCTTCCATATTGGGCCTGGCTATTGGACCAGCCATTTGGGCTGGTCAAAACAAAAGCCCCATAACTTAATAGCCTACGGAGTCAGGGTGTTAAGATATTTAGGGTCAATGTCAAGGCGGATGCACTATCTGCGTTGTGGGAGCCGGGTGAACTCAAAACGTTCTTCAACCTTCAATTTTAAACCATAGACGAAGGTGATGAAGCGCAAATGCAAAATAAAATGAGGATTTGAAGAAATTGTGAACTTGTTGTCTTCGAAGATTTGAAAACATCGAAGGATGAAAAAATGAAAGAAAAACTTAACACTAAAGATTACAAAGTTTCATTTGGCCTTGAGGCTTACGAACGGCAGAGTTAAAGCTTAGGGTTTTTTGAAATACGTTTTTGTTTGTGTGATTTTGATGCAAGATTATTGTTTTTAAGGGTAATTTTGCCACATTGATAAACAATGTAGTAAACTTTAGGATACTTTCCTATTTCCACCACCATAATAAATGTTGCTAAACTAATGTGGCTAAATCCCATGTTTTTTGTAGTGGAGGGTGAATGTGCCTTGATTGATATTTTGGAAGTGAAAACAGCCCTTCCGGTTGCCACTAAGAGGGTTTTGTCCAATCGGAACAAATACATTAGTATAAATAATAGTAATTGAGATTATTGTTTCTCATATTGTAGGAGGTAATTTTATCTCATACACACATAAAAATGTGTAGGGCCCATGTGAGACCTTATGAAGAGAAGAGAAGAGAAAAAAAAGATAACGTATGCTAGCTTCACACAGTTTTATGTGTGTGTATGAAATAAAATTATCTCATGAGAAACATTAATTCCATACTTATTTTGATGGAAAACATATTTGAAGAGGGTCAATCAAGCAAGAAAAAAGGAGCCCCACCATACCTAAAAGTTGCACTTCTGACCTAACAGAGAAAAAGGGAGAGGAAAGAGATAGGAGATGGAGGGCGGTGGTGGAGATTGATGGGTGTGATCATAGAACATGTAAAAGCAACATATGAGTGAGTCCATCACTTGTTGAGAAGCCCCCGTGAGGTGCAAAAGTTCAGAGAGACAAGGGTCCCCATATTTCCATAAAAAAAACCCTTTATTTCATTTTCGTTTTCTCAGTCAATTAGTTCTTATTCTTTCCACATATCATGGTTTGAAGAATTATCTATGGTTATCAATGAAGAAGAAGATTCTATAGTTAATGGAATATTCATTGCTTGTGTTTGTGTACTCGTATAAGAGAATTATTTAGAAAATTATGTCATTCTCACGTGTTCAGCCGGCATCAATTAATTTGAATTACATATATTAACTCTGAAAAGTTTAAGTTACTAGGATTTTAATGTAAAACTAATATTTTTATATGAAAAGGAACTTAACCAATGGAAATGAAACTCTTTTTGGAAAAAGCATTCCAAATTTATTGGAGGAATAAGGTTGTAAACAGAAAACATGATGTATTGGAGATTGTTAATTGGTTTAGATATTAGGAGTTTAGATATTGGAGATTGTTAGGATCTTAGAGATTCTGTTTGTAATTATAGATAATATTTGTTTAGGAGTTTAGATATTGGAGATTGTTAGGATCTTAGAGATTCTGTTTGTAATTAGGAGTTTAGATATTGGAGATTGTTAGGATCGTAGAGATTCTGTTTGTAAGAGTACGTAGCCTTTGTATTGGTTTGCCTATTTAAAGGCTTCTTTTGAATATAATAGGAACACAATCAAAATACCAAGTTTATTTTGGTATCAGAGCCTTCCTGATAAACCACGCTTTCCGCAAAGTTTGTGTAGACAAGTGTGAAAGCTAGCCCTACGAGTATGGCCAGAGAAGGAGCCAGCAAGTTGAAGCCGTCGGACCCGGCGTCCCCGTATCACCTGGCAAACTCAGATAGCCCAGGCATTTTGCTTACAACTGTATTGCTGCGCGGAGAGGCCAACTACGAAAATTGGGCTAAGCTCATGAAAAACGCACTTAAGGCCAAAAATAAGTTGGGATTCATAACCGGAGTCGTGAAGAAACCAGACGAGGAAGACGCAGAAGAATGGCGAGCTTGGGAGATGTGTAACTCGATGATCAATGGCTGGATACACAACACCATTGACCCAAAGCTCCAACCATTCATCAAATGCTTTGATGAGGTGAAGGATCTTTGGGACGACCTAAAAGAAAGGTATGCTGTGGAAAATTTCTCCCGTCAGTACCAGCTCAAAACGAGTTTGGCTAATATAAAACAACTTGGCAGCAGTGTGGGAGAATACTACACAAAGCTGCGAGGAATATGGGACGAGCTTGAAGGGAGCAAAGCTCGCAAGGCGTGTGCATGTGGAGATAAATGTGCATACGCGAAGGAGACTGAAGAAGAGAGGGAACATGACCGAGTCTACCAATTTCTTATGGGTTTGGACGAAACCATATTTGGCAACTTACGGTCACAAATATTGAATAGCTCGCCCCTGCCTTCTGTGAACAAAGTGTATGCCACGGTTACGCAAGAAGAAACTCACCGTAACATAGCGCGTAATCAAGAAGAAAGAGCGAACGTGGTGGGCTATGCATCGCGTGTTGAATCCAAGGAGAAGATGGAGAAAACAGTGCAACGTGTGCCCTTTGAGAAACAGACTGAACGACAACGTGTGCCATTTGAGAAACAGACTGAACGGTTCCCATGTCCTCACTGTGGAAAAACTAACCACGATCCTTCCAAGTGCTGGAATATCATTGGATTCCCACCAAATAGAACCGGTGGACGAGGGCGAGGAAGAGGACGTTCGGGGGGACGTTATATGCAGGAGCATGCGCATGCAGCGGTGACTTGGGATAACAACCAACGTGTGATGTCTCAGCCATCTGACACCCCGCAGCAGGTCACTACAAACTCGATGCTGACACCAGAAATTGTCAACAAGTTGATGGCACTGATCGATCAACCACGGTCATCAAGTGAAAAACTCTCTGGTAAGAATACTCATATCCAATGGCTTGTGGACAGTGGAGCCTCTCGTCACATGACAGGGTCCTTAAACCTTTTACAAAAAATCACAAATATTCAACCTTTGTGTGTAACCTTGCCAAACGGATCTGTCACGTGTGCAAAAAAGGAAGGAACTGTTGTACTTGATGGACAATTAGATCTGGAAAATGTGTTATATGTGCCTCAATTGAGATGTAACCTGATTTCCGTCTCGCAATTGTTGAAACACAACAGAAATATAGTGACGTTTACTGATAAAAGTTGTTCGTTGCAGGACCTAATGCTGAAGAGGGAGATTGGTTTGGGTGAACTTAGTGATGGAGTATATGTGTTTCAGTCCACGCGTGCTTCAGCTTCAACAGTTCGAGCAGGAAAATCTGTGGAGTTGTGGCATAACAGGCTAGGACACCCGTCATATCAAGCATTATCTTTGATTCCAGAATTTAATTTTGTTTTGAATAAAGATGTAATTAATAAGGCATGTGAAGTTTGTCAACGTGCCAAGCAAACTCGATCTGTGTTTCCTTTAAGCTATTCCCGAAGTAAGGATTGTTTTCATTTAGTGCATTGTGATACTTGGGGACCTTACAAGACTTCTTCTTTCTCGGGTGCTCATTATTTTTTAACTATTGTGGATGATTTTAGTAGGAGTTTGTGGGTATATATGATGGCAGACAAAAGTGAAACTTACGATCGAGTAAGTAAATTCCTGGCTATGGTAACTAATCAATTTGGTAAGAGTGTGAAAACAATACGTTCTGATAATGGGACGGAATTCAAATCCAATAAAATAATGAGGCTCCTTAGTGAGAAAGGAATTTTGCAGCAAACCACGTGTGTCTATACACCACAGCAGAATGGTAGGGTAGAAAGGAGACATAGACATATACTTAATGTGGCAAGAGCATTGGTCTTTCATGCAGATATGCCAGTTGAATTCTGGGAAGAAAGCGTCCTCACTGCAGCGCATTTGATCAACAGAACACCCATAAAAATCCTTCAAGGAAAGTCACCTCATGAAGTACTAAATGGAGAAGCACCAGATTACAGTACCTTGCGCACATTTGGATGCTTGTGCTATGCTAACACCCGACCCAAAACTCATGACAAATTTGCCTCACGGTCACGACGTTGTGCCTTCATTGGGTATCCCACTGGACAAAAAGGTTGGAGATTGCTGGATTTGGAAACACAAGAACGATTTGTATCAAGGGATGTTACCTTTCAAGAAAATATATTCCCATTTCAAGCCAAACCAAGAGATGAGCCTGTGCCTAACTCACCTCCAGCACAACCCGCAATCGACAAGGAGACTATGGTGAGAGAACAACCTTCTGAACTTCCAATTCTTGAGGAACCAGTTTCGGAGGAAAGGGGGAGTGACTCTCGTTTGGAAAAAAGTCCTGATATAACAGCTTTCCAGCCTCCATTAGAAGATCGTCTGATTACAACGGAACATGCAGTGCAGCACTCCTCTCCTCGACGTCAACCACGTGCACGAAAGCTGCCCTCCTACCTGCAGGACTACGCGTGTCATATGGCTGAAACACATTCACCTCCCACCGTCCACACCAATCTCACCTCAGGTATTCAGTATCCAATGAGTAATTATGTTAGTTTGAATAATTTTTCTGCGCAACATCGAGCTTTTGTTGCAGCCATCGATGCAGGTCAAGAACCTAAAAACTTTCGCGAAGCCATGAATGACTCACGATGGGTGGAGGCCATGAGATTAGAAATTAATGCATTGGAGGATAATGGCACTTGGCACATCTCTGAATTACCTCCAGGAAAACATGCTCTTCCAAGCAAATGGGTCTACAAAATTAAATATAAATCTGATGGAACTGTGGAACGCTATAAGGCACGACTAGTGATCGCCGGAAACCATCAAATTGCCGGAGAAGACTACAGCGAGACGTATGCACCCGTTGCGAAGATGGTGAGTGTTCGGACGCTGCTGTCAGTAGCAGCTGCTAAAAACTGGGACTTACACCAACTTGATGTGCACAACGCTTTCCTGAATGGCGATCTAAGCGAAGAAGTTTACATGCGATTTCCACCAGGTTTCAGCAATGGTTCAAACAATAAGGTATGTCGTCTTGACAAATCTCTCTACGGCTTGAAACAATCTCCGCGAAACTGGTTCTCCAAACTGAGCACATCCTTGACAACGTATGGTTTTGTCCAATCAAGAGCGGACTACACACTGTTTACACTTCAAAGAGGAGCCACTTTCTTGGCCCTTTTAGTGTACGTAGATGATATCATCTTGGCAGGGAATGACACACAAGCATGCAGTGACGTGAAAGCCTACCTCAATCGGTGCTTCAAAATCAAAGATCTGGGACACTTGAAATACTTCTTGGGTATCGAAATTGCCCGTAGCAAGAAGGGCTTGTTCTTATGTCAGCGAAAGTATGCTTTAGACATTCTTTCTGAGGCAGGTCTTAGTGGATGCAAACCATCACATTCTCCTATCGAGCAAAATCATCGCCTGGCTTTGGAGGAAGGGCCAGCATGTGAGAACCCTGAACGATATAGGAGACTGATTGGGAAGTTAATTTACCTTACCATTACAAGGCCAGACTTGAGCTATGTGGTTCATATCCTCTCCCAATTTATGCAGCATCCTAAACAAGCACACTTCGAAGCAGTCATACGGGTCCTCAGGTACGTTAAACTAAATCCTGGACAGGGCCTCCTTTTGCGCTCAGATTGTGATCTTAAAATCCATGCATACTGCGACTCAGACTGGGTGTCGTGTCCCCTCACTCGAAGATCTCTTACCGGCTTCTTTATTATGTTGGGAAGTTCACCAATCTCTTGGAAAACGAAGAAACAAGTAACTGTCTCTCGTTCATCAGCCGAAGCGGAGTACAGATCAATGGCAGCCGCTACCGCAGAACTAGTTTGGCTTAAATCCTTCCTTGCCGCCCTTGGTGTCTCTCACTCGACTCCTATGGAATTATTTTGTGATAATCAGGCAGCTTTACATATAGCTGCAAACCCAGTTTTCCATGAAAGAACGAAACATATTGAATTGGATTGTCATTTTGTGCGTGACCATATCATGGCAAATACCATAGTTACTGCTCATGTTCGTTCCTCTGCCCAGCTTGCAGATCTGTTCACCAAAGCCTTAGGACAGCGCACGTTCCTTGGATTTCTTCCCAAGTTGGGCATTTCATCCTTACATGCTCCAACTTGAGGGGGAGTATTGGAGATTGTTAATTGATTTAGATATTAGATTGTTTAGATATTGGAGATTGTTAGGATCTTAGAGATTCTGTTTGTAACTATAGATAATATTTGTTTAGGAGTTTAGATATTGGAGATTGTTAGGATCTTAGAGATTCTGTTTGTAACTATAGATAATATTTGTTTAGGAGTTTAGATATTGGAGATTGTTAGGATCTTAGAGATTCTGTTTGTAAGAGTTTGTTTTGCTCCTCTTTCCAGTACGTAGCCTTTGTATTGGTTTGCCTATTTAAAGGCTTCTTTTGAATATAATAGTAACACAATCAAAATACCAAGTTTATTTCATATAAAAAGATAGATCTCTATTTGTTTTTGTTTTTGTTTTTTAAAAAAAAAAAAGAAACGAAACAAAAGATAGCAAGTTTGACAACAAAAGTAGCAGTCTATGACTCGATACATGATCAGTAGTATATATGGATTATAATTTATTAAATTAGATTTCTGTTTAAATAAACGTGGTTAGGAGTTAGGACCAATGAAATTTTTTTTTTCCCACCTTCATCCAAATTATAATATACAATTTGAGGCTCAAGATTATATTCAAATACAATTCAACTATAATTTTGTTAAACATAGTAAAGTTCAGAGTTTGGGTATAGAAATTATAATCCAACATGCTACTGGATTTAGAAATTGTATGTTTCTCCCACAAGTGTTCAACTAAACCTCATTCTAGGCCATACACAAATTCAAATACCATGATAGTTGTCTTACCGTGGCACCTAATTTGGAAGTGAAGGCAATATTCCCATAAGCTTAGGTTTGTAAATTGTGATTTGTGGGCGTGTGGTGATATCCACCACCACCTTCCAGGAACTAACACTAAAAAAGCAGGTTAACTGTGGAATGGAAATTAAATAATGTGGGCCCTTGTTCCCACGTAGGTTAATGGGGGGTTATTGACTTTAGGAGACACTTATCCACAACGCAATTGGTAAATCGCGCCAAACATGTCCACAACCGCTGTATCGGTATTAGTCGATCATGTCCATCGCAGCCCCACTGGCTGCTTTCCACGCCCACTTATTCCTCGCCAATCGCCATCTTCTTCTTCCTCATTTTTTTAAAAATGAATAAACTAAAAAATTCTGCGGCACAGAAAGCGACAAAACCAAGACAAGCAAGTTGTGTGCGTGCGCGCACCTGTAATAAGAATGACGTCAGAGATGGAATATTTTATTTGCGCAAATGGGGTAATTTAAGCACGTGATAAAACCCACCCAAATAGCACTTGCAATTTACGCATGAGCACCTTCGGAGAAGCTAAGCTCGAGACCAATATAATATGATAAAATGCCAATCACAAAGAGTTAAAGTAAAAGCCGAAACCATCATTTTAACTTTATTATCCAAGTTCATGAACTTGCAGTCCTATAACTACCCGCTTCCTCTTTCCCTTCCAAGTTCGAATATTCAATTCAATTCAATTCAACACCTTCTCTCAAATTTTTTTGAAAAAATTCCCTAACCCATTTCTTTTTCTCTATCTCTCTCAATCCCTGAAACACAAACACAAGAGAGACACCCACAAACACTAAGGAACATCAATAACCTAAGACAGAAACATATTGCGGCCACGACATGTACGGACAGAGTACCTATGAGTCCGATTTGGCCCTTTTGGATTCTATTCGCCGCCACTTGCTCGGCGATTCCGATGTATGTAGATTCGGAGCCCCGACTGCTAGTTCGGGTAGCGCTCCAGTTTACTGTCGGAGCTCCAGTTTCAGCAACTTGTACCCGTGCTTGAGTGACAATTGGGGCGAATTGCCACTCAAGGAAGATGATTCAGAGGACATGGTACTTTACGGTGTACTTCGCGATGCCGTTAACGTTGGATGGGTCCCATCTCTCGACGCAGGGTCACCGGAGAGCTTCTCGTCGGGTTTCCTGCCGACGGTGACAGTCAAACCTGAGCCGGATATTTTTCCGGCAGTGAACAGTCCGCCGGAGCCCGTCGTTGTCCCTCCGATGATTCCGCAAGAGAAGTCTGCGCCGGCAACAGTTCCGGCGAAGGGGAAGCATTACCGCGGCGTGAGGCGACGGCCGTGGGGAAAATTTGCGGCGGAGATCCGTGACCCGGCAAAGAATGGGGCTCGGGTTTGGCTCGGAACATTCGAAACGGCTGAGGACGCCGCGCTGGCTTACGATCGAGCGGCTTACCGGATGCGCGGGTCACGGGCTCTTCTGAATTTTCCGCTTCGGGTCAACTCAGATGAGCCCGACCCGGTTCGAGTGACGTCGAAGCGATCCTCACCGGAGCCTTCTTCGTCGTCGTCGGAGAGTGGGTCGTCGGCGAAGCGGAAGAAAAAGTTGGTGGGGCCAACTGTACCGGTGTTAACAGTATAAGGTGGATTAAAAACGGGGCAAGTGGGGAGTCAAGTGGCACAGTGTACACGTGGAGAACGTTTATTGATCAGCTAATGCGTAATGCTGACATGGAATGCAACGTGTCACTCTTCTTTACTCTTTCTAAAGCCCACTTTGTAGTTATCTGATTCCGAGATGTGTATAGCAGTGGCTCTATGCCACTCACTCGTCCAACAAATTTTGGAAGCTGTTAACAAAAATAATAAGCCAAAAAAAAGGAGGGGAATGCGAGTGGAATGATGGATTGAGATGGTGACCTTTGTAGGAGTTAAAATCAAAAGCCAAAGAAAAAAGAAAAGAAAAGTAAAAGTGGTGGAGATTTTGTTTTAGTTTGTGAATCCAACATTTGTTATTTTTTTGTTCAACATTTATGAATTTGTGAATTCTGTTTCATGAATCTTAACTCTTTATTTTCCAACTTGACATGCTGTTTTGAAGAATTCATCTATAAGGCTGATATAATTTTTGTTGTTAGATATCAACTTAAGTTCTAATTAATTGAGTTTTCGGTATAAGAAACCCCAACATTATGAGTAGATCGAATTATAAGATTTAGGTGAGTCATAATTAGATCAATAACTATTGAATTTTGATGATATATACGTAAGATTATTTTATATCGGTATAAGTTATATTTTTAATTTTGTACGTTGATCCCATTTATATTAAGGAGAGATATTTTCACTACCACAATTTTCCACTACCAACTTACTACCTATCTAATCACCATTAGATTAACATTTTCTCTCTCTTCAAAATCTTTTTAACATTATCTTTCTTTGATCTAATGGTGATGTGATGGGTAGTAAGTTAGTAGTAATAATTTTTGGTAGTTAAAATATCCTTACTCATTAATATTTAGAGGAGGGATATTCTTACTACGAAAATTTTCCACTACCAACTTAATACCTATCTAATCACCCTTGGATCAAAGAGAGAGAATGCTAAAAAGTTTTTGAAAAAAGAGAAAATGTTGATCAAATGGTGATTAGATAGGTAGTGAGTTGGTAGTAGAAAATTTTGGTAGTAAGAATATCCTTCCTCTTATATTTAATGGTGATAAAGGAATAGAGAAAAAAAAGGGAATATAACCATTTAAAGGTGAATCAATTAATATAAAAAAATAAACAAAACGACGTAATTTTTGGATAATCAGATATAAATATATCTCAAGCGATTTGAGAAATATTTTTCTCATATATATAAATATATATGGTAAAATCATATCTAAAGTTATTGTACGTGCAGTAATGGCAGGTGTATGGTTATGATTCTCCATATTTAATGCTTTCACCTTTTGTATAATTATGATTCCCCACATTAAATGCTTTAACCTATATTATATGAAAAATTTGTCACTGCTGCACGTAAAGCGGCTGCAGAAAAATCAAACCCTATATATATATATATATATATATATATATATATATATATAGTGTTCGGTTTTTCTGCAGTTACTGCATATAAGCATGACAACCATTCTATTCCCTGATAATGTTTCTAAAAAAAAACAATTCTTTTCTATTTCTGTGCCTTGGAATAGTTTCTGAGAAAAAAAAAAGTGTTTGAGAACATATTATATTTTTATTCCGAGAATAAGAATTGTGTTTGATAACACAACAAATAATATAATAAAAACTAATTCCTATTAAATATAAAAAAAATCAGATCATCACTTTCCTTTCCATATGGTACGGTTGTGGCGGTACGGTAGTGGTGGCAGTGACGTCGTGAAGATAGTGTTGTTGTTGTGACGGCAGTGGCTGCGACGATGGTGGTGGTAATGGTGGCGGCGACGGTGGTAGTGGTGGGATGGTGGAGGTGACGGCAGTGGCTACGACAATGGTGGTTGGTATGGTGGTTAGTGGCGGCAACAATGGTATCAGTGACATGGTGGTGGTGGTTGTGAAGGCATCATGGTAGTGATGGTGGTGGCAGTGGTGGTAGGTGACAGTGGTGGTGGTGATGGTATGGTGATGGTAGTGGCAGGGGTGGTGTAATGGTGGTGACGGTAATGGCTGTGACGATGGTGGTGGTGGTGGTGGTTGGTGGCGGCGGCAGTGATGACGACGATGGCGGTGGCGGTTGCAGATGCGACAATGGTAGTGGTGGTTGGTGACAATGGTGGTGATGGTAGTGGCGGAGTCATGGTGGTGGTAGTGATGACGATGGGGGTGATGGCAGTGGCGTGTGATGGTGATGGTGGCGGTGACGATAGTGGCTACGGTGACGGTGGTAGCGGTTGATGACGGTAGTGGTGATGGTGGTAGTGACGGTGATAGTGGTGGTGGTGGCAACGGTAGTCGTGGTGGTGGTGGCGATGGCATGGTGGTAGTGATGGGTGGAGGTGGTGGTAATGGTAGCGGTTGCATCATGGTGGTGACGACGACACTAATGGCACAATGGCGGCGGCGATGTTGGTGGCAGCAGTTGTGCCGGGATGATGGTGGTGGTGGTGATAATGGTAGAGGTGGAGAGTGATTAAGAGAGATAAATGTTTCTCATTTTATGCCCGAGAACAAAAAAACAGAAATTTTTTTATTCTTTTTTCTGTTCCCCATCACAAAAATTAAATCGGTTCATCCCGGGAACAAAAAAATAAACTGGTTTTACCAAACAAGTTTCCTATCCATTTTTGTTCCCGGGAACAAAAATTAAAAAAGAATTGATTCCGGGAAGGTTGTCATGCACACGTCGTTTTGGGACAGAAATCATGGTGTTTTTATAATTTTAATTTATTTCAGGATTATTATAGTCTTTATAATTATATTTTTTTAATATCTTAATCTCAAAACGATGTCGTTTTGAGAGTAAATACATATAACTTATTTATAGTAACTGCAGAAATATTTTTCTTATATATATATATATATATATATATATGCGTTAATCTAACGGATACCGGTCTTAAACTTGTTAAAATTTTTAATCTTAATCGTTGATTTTCGCGAATCTAACATATATAATTTATTGAGAATTAATAATTAATTAATTAGTGTTAACCAATAAATTTTAACCATTAGATTAACAAAATCAAAAGTTAAAATTTTGTGTCAAAATTTTTAATTTAACATGTGTCAAAGAATTATGCCCCATATATATATATATATATATATATATATATATATATTCACGCAAAAAATGGTTGTGTTAAAGAAAAGAAAATTTGTATTAAAATTTTAAGATATAGTTGAATTGATAAAATCTAATTTAGATATATATATATATATTCTGGTTTCAAAATGGTTGTGATATGGGTTTGATTTTACAAATTAACACTCTGCAGGAATTTATGTGACATAGTAGACTTGAAGTAAAAATAAAAATAAATAAAAATCAAAAAAGAAGTGAGCAATAAGAAAATATAAGGATAAATAACTATAAAATAGATCATACAAAAATGTATTTCAGGTTTACCTATACTAAATTACATCAAAGAGTAAAGAGTAATTACTCATGCATCAAATAATTTATAAAATTAAAACAACTTGCAACGTTAATTTTTTATATATTATTGTTGATTATGCGAACAACTTTTTAAGGGCATGCATAACGGTGGATATGGCATGATGGTGGTGGCGGTGACGTGGTGATGGTAGTTGTGGTGATGGTAGTGATGGCATGATGATGGTGGTGACAATAATGGTTGCGGTGATGGTGGTGATGGCATCATAGTGGTGGTGACGGCAGTGGCTGGAACGATGACAGTGGCATGATGATGGCGGCGGTAGTGGTAGTAGTGGCGTGGTGGTGGCATGAAGATGGTAGTGGTGGTTGGTGATGGTGATGGTGATAGTGGCAATAGTGGTAATGACAATGGTGGTGATGGTGATGGTAGTGTTGGTGACAATGATATGGTGGTAGTGATGGTTGCGAAGACGGAGGTGGTAGTGATGGGCGCGGTGACACTGTGGTGGTGGTGGTGATGGTAATGGGGGAGAGTGATTGAAAAAGACAAGTGTTTCTCATTTGTGCTCAAAAAAAAAACTGAAATTCTTTTATTCATTTTTTCTATTTCCTAGCACATAAATTGAACCGATTCATTCTCGATAACAAAAAAATAAACCGATTTTGTGAAATATTGTTTCAATCTGTTTCTGTTTCCGAGAACAAAAAAAAAAATTGATTCTGGGAGGATTGTTACAAAATCTTCCCGAAATTAATTTTTTCTTAATTTATGTTCCCGAAAATAGAAATGGATAGAAAACTCATTTTCAAAACGGTTTATTTTTTTGTTCCCGGGAAGAACCTCTTCAATTTTTGTGCTGGGTAATAGAAAAAAGAATCAAAAAATTTCTATTTTTTTATTCCCGGGCACAAAATGAGAAACACTTATTTCTCTCAAACACCCTCCATACCATCACCCTGACACGACCACCGCCACCATCGTCGCCGCTACCGTTGTTGTACCACAATGCCATCGTCGCCACCACCACCACCACAATGCCATCGCCGCCATCACCACCATCTCCACTCATCGCCACCATTACTACCACCATGCCACCGTCATCACCACCACCATCATTGTAACCACTGCTTCACCACCATCGTCACCACCACCACTTCCACTACTGTCACCAACCGCCATCACCATTGCCGCAGCTTGTGCCATCACCATTACTACCATGCAATCACCACCACCAGCACTACCATCATCATTACCATCGCCTCTGCCACCACCATTGCCGCAGCTACTGCCATCACCACCACAACCGCTACCACACCACCAACCACAACTACCATCGTCGCAGCCACTGCCATCACCACCACACCACCATTGCCACCACTATCACCGCCACATCCGCCACCATTACCATCGTCGCAGCCACTGTCGTCACTACCACCACCACCATCACTACTACCATCACTACTGTCGCCAGCCCGCCACCACCACCACTTCATATGGAAAGGAAAGTGATGATCCGAAAAAAATTTATTCTTAATAGGAATTATTTTTTATTATATTTTTTGCTGTGTAATCAAACGCAATTCTCAATCTCAGAATAAAAATAATACATGTTATCAAACACATTTTTTTCTCTAAAACTATTTCAAGCCACGGAAATAGAAAAGAATTGTTTCTTTTCATAAACAGCGCCAGAGAACAGAATGGTTAACGTCATATAATCGAAAATATGCATAAGGTATATTTGATTGATTATCTAGCATCATTAGTGTATTTTTTTGAATTATCCGTCTAATAAATTATTTGGATTTATATTTATTGTTAAGCTTTGAATTAAACAAAATTATGTGTAAGTATAATATTAAATTATTGATAAAAAAAACTAAGTAGTGCAAGGTTTTTTAATTAAATTATTTTGAGTTATTTTTTTTTAATATTAAATTCAACAATACCCGTGTTATAAATTTTTCATAAAGTTTATACTAAGAGTAAGTTTGGTGTATTTATTGAACGTATCTAAATGACATAAAGTTATATTCTTTAATAGAACAAATATTTTTCGCATAAAAAGTTTAATGTTTAAATTGTATTTTCAAAGTTAATTCATTGGTGATGTCAATTGCTTTTTGGAAGAATTATGCCACAAATGCAAATACAAATTATTTGACAAAAAAAAACTTGAGTGCACCAGGACCACCGAATTTGGTGGCTCCTTTTACTAAAAAAGGAAACAAAAATTATCCTTTTTTTATTTTTCTTTAAATCCTAAAAAAATTTCCTTTTAGTAAAAGGATCACCGAGTTCGGTGGTCTTGATACAATAAATTTTTTCTCTATTTGACACATAACACGTGGCTACTGTTACACATTGTTTCCATTATAAATTTAATACATGTGTTAAGTGATTCTATCGTTGCACTAGATAGAGGTTTGTTTTTCAACCCATAAATGATATTGTTTTATGAGTTTAATGTTAGATAACTGACTTCAATAATTAAGAGGGGTGAATTGAGTTTTGTAAAAAAAAAACACAAAATGTCTCCTTTGATATTTTAAATAATATTTTTTCAATTAAATGATTTAACAAGAAAAAATCTAAGTGTTGTTTCCAAAAAAAATAAAATAAAAATCTAAGTGTAGAAACTAGTACGTGATCAATAAAATAAGCTAGTGAATAAATAAACACAATCTAACAATGCAATTTCAAGACTAAAATAAATAGTTCAAAGTTAGAGAAATTGCAAACTAGATGTATCCAAGTTTAGTCGCCACCACTGTAACCTACGTCCAGACTGAAGACGCTCGATCAATTTTTTTCACTAACTATCAAGCTTGAAGATGCTTGACAAACTACTATAATCTTTCAAGACTTCAGAATCTTGGTGCCTTACAATTTTCACTCTAAATTTTCTTAGAAATTTGGTAACCTCTCGAGTACAAAGGATTCACTCCCCTCTTTTTTCAACTAATCAAATGAAGGTGTTTGACAATAGCTAAGTACTCTCAAAGTTCAGATTATACAAGTTAAAGAACAATGGATGTCGACACTTTCACAAGAATGAAGCTCAAAGAGTATTTATGATCAAGATGAATGAGAATGAACAAATAATATGATTTAAATCAAGAATGATGATCAAGAAGTGTTAGGGGATCAATGGAACAATGATTCTTATTTATGGAGGCCTCACACATAAGTATATTCAGCCATTTTCGTAAACTAGCCGTTATTTATGTTCTCTGTGTTAGGAATGTGGCTTCCATACTCAAGAGGGGGTGAATTGAGTATTACAAGATTTTTGAAAAAGCCCCCTTCTAGTTTTTAAATAATCATTTCAGGCACACTTTGACATATGAAAAGCTAATCAATGCATTCAAACAATCCATAACATATACTGTATCACAATTGTAGAACTTATACTAGCACATACAAGATATCAAAGAAACAATTAAAGTGCTAGAAGTAAAGAGTTTAGAGTTTAGAGAATTGCAAACACTATATATCCTGGTTCGGTCACCACCACTTGTGACCTACGTCCAGACTGAAACCGCTCGATCAACTCTTTCACTAATGGTCAAGCTTCACGGGTGCTTGACAAACCTTTACAATCTTCCAAGACTTCGGGTTCTTGGATACCTTTCAAGACTTCGGGCTCTTGATGCCTTACAATTTTTCACTCCAAATTTACTTAGGAATTTGGTGACCTTTCAAACAATGGGTCTCACAACCCTTTCAACTCAAGAATACAAGAAGAGAAATATTTGGAAATGAATATACACTCTCAAAGTGTGGATATACAACTTGAAGCACTATGGGTATATGGATTTTCAAGATATGAGCTCAAATATATTTGATCTTTGAAATATATGAAAAAATATGCAAGTGATAGTGTAGAAGCTCTCAAAGAATGCTTAATGTGTGTAGAAATAATGCTCTTATGTTTTTGAGCCATTGGGAATGCATATATAGTGTTTCTAAAAACTAGCCGTTGGAAAACTAGCCGTTTATAGCCGTTGGAAAACTAGCCGTTGGAAAACTAGCCGTTGGAAAACTAGCCGTTGGAAAACTAGCCGTTATAGCCGTTGGGATCTCATTTGAAAAACTAGCCGTTTTATAGCCGTTGAGATCTCATTTGAAAAATTAGCCGTTTTATTGCCGTTGAGATATGTCGTAGTGGTAATTGATTGACAACTTGACAGCCAGAACATTGTTTCGTACTTTGGCTATAATTTGAGTTATACTTGTCGGATTAATGTGATCTTGGTCTCGTTGGAAAGATAAAAGATAGATCTACAACTTTAATGAAGAACACAAAATCCAAATCCATCATCTTGGATATGAAAAATTGTATGGAAGACAGCAGCGAATTTAAGTAATAAATTCTAAGTTCAAATGTGTACTAGCTTGCTTCCAACCACTTTTTGTGAAAGATCTTGACTTGATAAATATGTTTTGAATTTATGAAATATGTCAAGTATCTTTTCCATGGATTTGAAAAACATGTTTGAAAAACATCTTGATTATGCAATTTGAAAAACATGTTTACTTTGAGAAAAACTTTGAGCTCATGCAATGCAATCTATCATATACCCTCACATATATTCTAAATATGATTTAAGACTTAGCTTCATGTCTTGTATCTTGGATCTTTTCTTGAACTTGATGCTTTGACATGTTGGATATGACAATGCTTGACACTTTGTTGGTTTTGATTATTTTTCACCATGGTTATGATATTGTGCTTCTCTTAGATGTTGTCCATGGTTAGTTGTCTTTGATCTTGGTGTTGCTCACATGATCTTGCCACTTTGATATAACATCATGTGTGGCTACATCATACATGTTCAAAATCCACATATGATTGATGCTTTTCGCTATTGATCAATGCACTTCTCTTTTGTTGTTGCCACTTTGTTATCATCAAAACATACCTTGTATCTACACTCTGGTGCAGGAGGTTATCGATCCCAAACTTTTTCAAAGGGTGGGAATCGATTCCCAACTTTTTCCCTCCGTATCGATTCTCATGCGGAGGGAATCGATTCCAGCCTGTTGGAAAGGTCGGAAATTCTTTCTAAAGTGATTTTCTTTGTTTCAAATCAATTGTAATAACTTTTAATCATTTAACAAATGTTTAAAAATATGCTTTCAAGAATAAGAGATGCTAGGAAACTTTCTCAACATCAAATGATGATTTAATGCATGTGTTTTGGAAAAACAACTTTGAGCTTTTCATGCAAATTATCAATCACCCTCACATTTAACTCTAAGTTTTAAAATGTATTACTTGTGGACACTTTGGACTTAGATTATTCTTTTGAAGCTTAAGGCTTGATCTTCTCAAAATATATTGTCTTTATGGACTTCATAATTTTTGGTCGATTCTTTAGACTTTTTTTTGATTGTTGCAAGTTGTAATGCTTGAAATTTTCTTTGTATGTTTGTTCGTAATCATCAAAATCCTTGAATTTCTATATTTTTCATTTTGAGTGCATTGGTTCCACATATAATGGGTCGCATATATTTTATCTCTATGGCATGAAACAAGATGTCTCCAAGAAATTAAGAAGTCCCTATTATAATTTATGTGCTTTCACAAATATTTATAAGAAGTATTTGTATACAGCTTAAATATGGGTCGAAAAATTCCTATTGGGTCAATCCTTATGTCAAGGAAGCACGGACACTTATAAAATCAGGAAGAGTCCTATCCGGCACGATCCGACATGCTCCGACACGGTATCCGACACGTAGTCAACTTTACCGAGAGATTGACCATTTCGACACGCGAATTTGACAGTATCCAACCCGATCAAATGACATTTTCTTAAAAAATATAAAATATATCGCCTCTCTCGCTTGCGTCTCACTGGTCTGGGCATCTGGTGTCTCCGACTCCATCATCCGCCTCTCTTGCTGTGGTCTGAGTCTCTCTCATCCGCCTTTCGCTGTGGTCTCTTCTCTTCGTTTCACCGTCTCTTCAATTCACTGTTTTTTTTCGCCATTTAGTGGTTGCTATTTTGTCATTTACTATTTTTTTAAATAAACTATGTTTAGACTCAAGCAAACATATTCAGCTTTTTAACTTGAAATGACCAAGTTGATAATGACGTGGTATTAATAAATTTTATTTTAATACACTTAATCAATAAACTAATAGAATGAAATTGAATAATGCATTACGATATTGTTTCTGTATTTGATGTAGAAAGGAAACAATGCAAAATGCTATTATTTTTGCTTTTAGATTAATATAATGGTATTATGGAAATTGTTAGGTCCGAGGTAGACCGTATTGCTATACCGGATGGTATGCGCTCAGAGATGATGTATATGCCCAACTTACTAGGCTATATGCCGAGGTCCCAATCACTGCGCACCAGCAATAGGCTTTATAACCAGGGGGTGTTGTGTGTGCACAATGAGTGGAATAAGCTAGGCGATTCAGAGGTGTGTACCTGAGATGTCTAGGTTCTTATTTATAGGAGTACCTGGCTCGGCTGCTGAGCTCCACTGTTGAGATTTCGTCCGACTTGGTCGGCCTCAACGGGCATGTTTGGGTCAGTTGCGATTTTGCCATATCCCCCATCCGAGATATTCTCGGAAGGCGGTTGACTGAGCTTCATCCGTAACAGTTGCCCCCCAGCTCGGTATTCGGAAAGTCGGAATGCCGAGATTCTCTGGTTTAATTAGCCGTTCTTGCCATTTATTCCACGTGCAAACTATGTCGGAGGTCGTAACTCTTCGAATCTTGTTATAATTTTCGATCAGATTTGTGAGGTCAGTGGATTTTGAATGTCGGAACCCTTGACATGACCTTTCAGCTTTCTGACCTTTCGTTTTCTTACCACTTTCTGTCCTTTCGTCTTACTCCTGCAGTGACGGTTATAACAGGACACGTGCACTCCCTTTACTGGCGGTTCCGCGCATTGGGCAGGAAAACTACTCTGAGCCTAGAGTAGGCCATGATTGTGATCATTAACTGCAGGTAGGTGGTGCAGGGCGTGCAGGGCGGCGAAATCCTCTTTTGCCCCTGATGTCTGAGACGTTTGGGAGACCACCCTTTGGTCTTCCACCCCCTTTCAGCCCTATAAATTCGCATGTTCATTACCACCTCCCCTTTCCTGCTCTCACGCGTCTCCTAGGGTTGGGTTTTCTGCATTTTCCTCTTGTTTGTCCCAGTGTTCTTCGTTCACATTTCTTCTACCCAGTTTTGTACCAGGTAATTTTCTTTCTCTCTTGTAGATTTCTGTTTTTCTTGTTCGTTTTCTAGTTGAGTAAGGAGTGTTTCTTGTCTTATCCACCCTTTAAGTGGGTAATGGACACTCCTGGTAGTTCTAGTGGCCGAAATGATAGTAGAGAGGTATCTGAGGAGATGATAGGTAGGTTGCCACGATCCGTTCAGTACTGGTTTTATGGTAGGGAGTATACTGAAGAGGAGAGGCTTGAGCAGCTTCTCCGAAGTCACCGAGGAGGTCGTCAGACCTCCAGAGGTGCTCGCGGTAGGAGAGGTAGAGGTCGGAGGGGACGCAGGGGTGAACACCCCCAGCCGTCTTTTACTAGAGGTGCATCCTCCTCGATTCCTCAGGCTTCAATTTCTGGATCAAATTCCTTTTCTGAGCCAGTTCCCTTGTCTTTTATTCTTCCTCCTCCACCGTTTGGACAGGGTTCGGGGTCTGTTTTAGATCGGATCCCACCTTTCCAGTTGAGTAATAGTTCTTCCAGCATTTCTTCATCCGAGCTGGGTTTTCCCAAATCGGAAATCCCTTCCACTTTTGATGACTCGGCATCCAGTCAGGTGCCCTTCGTCGATCTCCTTAGTAGTTCTGACGACTCTATCCCTTTTTCTTGGAGTCCAGGCCCGTTACCATCTGATTTAGATGATTCTGGGTCAAGTCAGGTTGATTATATTTCTGACCCGACTCCTTCGTGTTCCAGGGACCTGACAATGGACAATTCTGATGTCAATGAATGGGTTCTTCTAGAAATCCTTCATATGCGGTCAGTAAAGACTCCAGCCGACGTCTCCCAGCTTCCTCTTGGGAATCCTGAGGGGGTCGACCTTCTTCCACCGGGTGATTTTCCGATATGCGCAGGCTCCATAACAGATGAGCCCTGCTTCTTCTTTTTCTACCGGGATCTGGTCACAAAGGTCGGAATTCGGCTTCCGTTCACAGACTTCCAAATGGCCGTGCTGCGTCGGATACGAGTAGCGCCTTCCCAACTTCACCCAAATTCGTGGGCTTTTATCCGTGGTTTTGAGCAACTGTGCTCTTACCTCTTTCTTCCTTGTACAGTCCCCCTTTTTTATTTCTTTTTTGATGTCTATACGGCTCGGAGTGGTGCCGAGTTAAAAGAGAGGAAAGGGTGGGTTACCTACCGAGGTACCCCTGGTAGGGGACTTTTCATTCCTTACTCTCAGTCCTTTAAAGGCTTTAAGAATGCCTATTTTAAAGTGGCTTCTCGTCCCGATTCCCTCCCTTGGTTTGGCAAGGAGCTGCTGGATGATGGGAACTTATTATGCCACTTCGAGCTGTATTGGACGCGAAAACACTATCGACGTCGTCCAAAACACTACTCCACTCCTTTGTCCGCGCTTTCCAGAGCTGAGAAATTCGCGGCGCGGATTTTAATCGAGTACACTGACGATTACGGCGTCATCGACTTAAGTCGGATAGTAAATAAGTTTGGAGATGATGCTATTTATGAGTTTGGTATGTATGTCAAGTTTTTTATTTATTTTTGACAACATTCTCTTTTTGGTGCTCTTTGACAATGCATTTTCTGATTTTCAGTTGGCATGACTTCGGCTGAATACAAGAAGTATCTACCCAAGCGAGCCGGCAAGGGCAAGTCGCGAGAGGCTGCCCCTCCAGAACCCGAAGCGTCAAAGCGACGGCGGATAGACATCATTTTGGGGGAGGACCCACCTGCTGACGAGGTGGTTCCTATTGATGTTTCTCCCCCATCACCAAGTCCAGCTGCGATTCCTGCTTCCCAGTGGACCCAGGGGGCCCTCCTCAGTTTGGAGCCAGGGGAGCTGTGGAAGTCAGGCGTTTCTGACCGTCTCAGGGCGGCTTTGAAACCTCCCCCTGGTCTCTTTCTGGATTCCGGCCTGACCTCTTCTGTGAGGGTCATGTTGAAGCGGATGGAGGACGCCGCCTTAAAGACGACCTCGTTGATCCAGATATTTCAGGACCTCCTCCAGAATCTGGACCAGGCGAATGCGGCCAAGTCATCCCTCACTGCTAAGGTCGTGGAGTTAGAGCGATCTAAGTCCGCCCTGGAGGTTAAATTTGGGGATCTGCAGAAGGAGGTGGACACGGCGAAGGAGGACCTGCGCCTTTCCAATTCTAAGGTCGGTGAGCTGAGCGCCGAGAAAGAAGCCCTTACCAAATCTTTAGGGGACAAAGATGTCCAACTTCAGGCGCTTCAAACTCAGCTCGACCAAAAGACTGCCGATTTTGAAGAGGCCAGGAACGTGGTGGTTAACGCGGCTGTCCAAGCTTTTGACAACGCCATTGCTCAGGCCCGAGTTCTCAACCCAGGGCTCATCGAAGAGGGCATGGACGTGTCTTACGAAGTAAAGGACGGCGTCATTGTTCCGGGTTCTCCTGGTTCCGAGGAAGAGGCCGAGGCTAGGACCCCTTAATTTCAGTTTCTACAATATTTTGTAATCATTGCCGTTTTCGGCTTAGTTTTTGTTATGAACAAACTTTGATTAATCCGAGCTCGTCTAATTTTACCATATTGGTTTCATTTCTATTTACCTTTATGGCTTGCGAGTCACTGATGTCCGATCTAAAAATGTTAATTTCTTTTTCGAAGGTTCATTTCTTTAACGATCGTGACATACATGTCGGAATCATAAATGGAGGCGTTTTAAAAACAACTGCACATTTATTCATAATAAGACTGTTTACAAATCCGAGCTTTACAGCCCGCTTATTTGCTTTAAAATCGAATCAAGTACTGTCCGAGCTCCATGGCTCGTTTTATTTATGTGGACTAGACTCTAGTACTTTGACCATGTCTTCATACCTAACTGTAATAGGTTTTCAGCTTGTCAGCATTCCAAGTTCTTTTTACTGGCTTCTTTGATAGAGTTTCCAGAGTGTAGGCTCCCTTTCCGAGATTATCCTTGACCCTAT